>JBBMJM010133407.1:0-12282 GCA_037832705.1 Centriscus cristatus
CACACACACACACACACACACACACACACACACACACACACACACACACACACACACACACACACACACACTATGATAATACAGTGTCAGTAGCAAATCAATACAGTCAACAAGGCAAGAGAACCTGTGTGTCACAGTCCGTCAACAGCAGCCTGCTACCTGTGGTGTGCAGGAACGCTTTAACCAGGAAAAACAACAAAATGAGGAAAAAAATGTGTCTAAGTGGCTTGATTCCCGGTCAAGAATTATCAAAATATCACTTTCTTTCAAAAAAACAAGTCTGAGAACAGTTGAAAATCTGTATTCACATGTGACTAAATCAAATTACAACTTTGTGTGAAGAACGACACAGATGCTGCAACCGTGTCAGTTCCAAGTATCCTTGGATGACCCACACATCCACACTGAAGAATCCAATCACCTTCCAGCGAACACACAAACACAGCTGCACATACGATACATGGGTGACCTCCAGCGCAGAGTCCAGAGCTCGGAGTCCAGAGCTCAGTGTCCAGAGCTCGGAGTCCAGAGCGCATCTCGTCCTTTCAAACCTCACATTCTTTTGCAGAGCAGTTATTATATCCTAAGGCACTCTCATCTATAAAAGGATTTTTTCCCCCCTAATCTCGGGTGGAAGTGTACAGGCTGAGGCCCATGTGGGATCTTGCAGTAGTGTAATGATGCAGCACTCATGTTAAACCAAAACAAAACATGTGTTCCCCTGCACAGAAAAAGTCAGACCTCTGGGATTTGTGGGGAGAGAAACGGAGAAAATCATATCACTTCGTCCTCGCTCAGGTCACCTTGGGTTTCTCAGCAGTACAGAGAGAGAAAGAGGAGGGGAGGGGTGCGAGTGAAGGAAAGATTTATCATGGCTGGACAGGTGTAGCTGAGGCAGAGGTTGAACGGCTGGGACTTCCCGGGGGATTATGGCAACGGTGCGAGCTCGCTGCAGCCCGCTCCGAGGGCGGCGGCACGAGAAGACAGACGTGGCGTCACGGCATTCACGTCACATAGTTCGGACTGTTTCACAAACACCCTGCAGCCACACAGAATGACAATGATGCTGCAGTCACCAGGATGATGTTTTAAAAGTCACACAGCGTCACGTCGGTTGGGACCGAAACACGGTAAGACAACAGTGGGATTTAATAATGTGCAGTCAGCGTGGACTGTTTCTGTGCTACAAGTGTGATAAATACGTATGGAACAGTGCTCGAGTGCGATTGGACTTGACTGAGATGGGTTCGACGTCCCTGAACAGTCACAATTCGTCATTTTAATGAAGTAGCAGACCCCTGCGACAGCAGCTGACAACCTCCATCTACACCCCTTCACCGGTAACCTGACATTGACTCTTACGCTTTACCGCGACTCAGTGCTCGTTGTGTCGGATGTTTCACTGGAAGCTGTCAGCAGGCGATGCAATATGCAATGTAATACCGTTATCCAACTGTTTATTTGGCGATATAATTCAATGACACTCCTTCACGATGACGGTTACTGCACGTGGAGTTGTGTGCCGCATTTCAACATTGTGTTCATAAGAGTGAATTGCTGGTTCAGGCATCAATGGAGTTAAACAGTTGACGACAATGTGACAATTCCAAGTGACACACTTGTGACATTTGGCTTTTTTTTTTTTTTTTTTTACATAAACAGGGAATAATATTCTCAGCTGTGTGGCAGATACACAAGAGACAAGAGCCATGTGATGCCTCCCTCAGAAATTCACACTGTGGCACATTTCTTGAACGCTCAGCTGAGCTCCAGCAGCGGCAGACCAGGGACTTGGCAGGCAGTCTCCTCTACGTCCTGCAAGGACATGCTGTGTGTTTACTTCACCATCAGCGAGTGTCAAGCCTTCACAGCCCTGACTCTCAACCGAGCCATCAGCTTCAGCGGCAGCCATTTATCTGCCGTCGAATGTCTCCCGCAGCCCAGGAACGGCGCTGGCTGTGAAAAGGGTAAATAGTAAATACCACTGACTGATTACTGACAGGAATGGAAACTGATTTTCTGTCTCCATGTCACAAAAGAAAATTCATGTCTATGAATTGGAGAACGTCACCGAGGAGCAGTGCTGATGCACTCCATCAGCAAAGTTTGTCTGCCTCCACAGACCTGTGTCAACGTTAGTTCACTCACTGAAGATTAAAAGAGTAATCAGGTGGAGAGGAAGGAGACGGATGCATCCCGCAGGCTGCACGGCTGCATTTTCATTTTTCTCAGGCAATGGAGACACAATAAGAGATAATTACAGAGCAAATATTACTGAATCACTGCTGAACACCTTACTTTGTGTGTTTTTTTTTTCAGTCGTATTTGTCATTAATCACAGAACTAACCTGCAGGGGTTTTGCTGTTTCTAATACAACATCACGGCACGTAAAAACACGTGCAAAAACTTTGCTTGTTACCTGAAAACATTTGTTTCATACAGAAGCAACATTCAGGAGTGAATAAGACGCGTGTGCAGATGGAGGAAACGGTGTTTATATTGGTGCCTTCAAAGAGTTTAAAAGAGTTAAAAAGCTTAATTGTTCCCTGAAGGGGTCAGATAGTTCCACATCCAGCTGGCACCCGTCATTGTCATTTACTCCTTTAGCCAGATGTGCTGTGACGCTCTAAGTGGATTATCGTAAAAGTAACATCACAAGGACAAAGTTTTCAAAAAGTCACAACTTGTCTTTGAGTCTGCAAGGACTTTTGAAGGACTTTGTCCAAACCGACCAGCTGATGGATAAATCTAGAATCTACAGCGGCACTGTGGGTTGAGACGGTGACAGAAAACAACGACACAGTGGATTGGTGAGGTTTCTCACGCACGACACGTGCACAGCACATGACAAATTGCTCCCTGTAGTGTTTTGGAGACAGTAATGAGGGTTAACCTGACACACACGCACACGCACACGCACGCACGCACACAAACACACACGCTGAGGGCTGCTGCCAAGGGAAAATTAAACATCGATTCCAGTACAGTGGATGCGGTCCGTGGTCCAATCAGGCTCTGATTTCTTCCCAGAAAACAAACACGTCTCTTGAAGCATAACTACAGAAACTTCAACTTAAAATTATTTGTCCCAACATTTTCATGGTGATTTGGGGTGGAACGGAGACCGGGGAGCTGTGTCCTCTGAGTAACAACAGTGTATATATAAGATCTGTCAACCGCTTGTGTGCCGTTTGCGATACACACTGACGAGTCATATGCGAATGCACGGAGCTGCGTGCACAGTGTGCACGTTGCTGGGACGACATGCGGCGCTGAGCAGCCCTGCTCTGGGGCTTAATACCAAACAAATCCTTATCGAGACATAATCCCTATATTAAGACAAGCTTAGCTGATGTGGAATGATACCTTGCTGCTGAGCCTGTTGACTGTAATATCAGATTGTGTGTATGTCTGCAAAAAAACTGCTGTATTACATGCTAATGTGAGTAGGATGTCCGATCTGAGAGAGGATGAAGGTCATAGAAAGGGTATCTCTCTCTCTCTCTCATAGTATACTATACAGTATACTGTATGGATATATATACAGTGTGTGTGTGTGTGTGTGTGTGTATACACACACATGTTAAGCGAGACTGAGAGAGAGATACACACACGTGCAAAATCTGACAACTATTGTTGCTCTGGCAACAGGACATGACAGACAAGGTGACACGAGCTGAAGGGTAATTAACGCGCACTCTTAAATTGAAAACCACATTATCCCTCTGCTGCTATATTCCCCTCCAGTCTAAGAGTAAAAACAACTAACTACGGTATGTCGTAGTAATCGTATTGAATTTCAATGACTCTGTAGAACGTATAAAGACATCACAGGAACGAGAGGGATTCACAGAGGTTATATATAAAGATATAATGTACATAGTGATCTGTGCCATTTTAACTGACAAGTAAAAATGGGAGCAGCTTTAAAATCGGTCAATTCTCCTGACTGGTAATTCAAACAATGCATCCCTCCCTCTGGCATCTGCTGTTATTTTTTTGTCCTTAATCAGCTTCATGTAAATCTTACTGGATGTTTTAATGATCTGCCACCGTCATGCAGATTACTACAGCTGACAGACAAGAAGAAAATTCCAACCAAGGTCGTTTAAACATTCTCAGTGTACATTCAGTGTAGATCGAACCACTGAGGACACGTGCACAACTTTGCAACGGAATTAATCTACATTAATACAACATAAAGCAGAGAAATGACTCACACGCAACCAATTAAAAAGCCTCGTTAAATAAAAGCACTGTTGAGTCATCGCCTTATCGACGCGTTCTTGTAGTAACGCTGCATCTAATGCAGTAATGTCTTTGCACAATTGAAGTATATTATCCGTTTCCACTCTTCCAATGATTCGAAATGCTGTCTAGTTACTAAACCTTGTGCGGAAGCAGCTGCCGTGGAGTTCCTCTGGTGGAGTTCTCACCTGCCTGACACTTTTTGGTTGACTCAAAAGCAGAAGCAGCAGAATGAAAACCAGTTTCACTAAAACTGATTTTCACAACAACAACAACAACAAAAAAGGATGATGACTAAAATGACTAAAAAGGAGTGACTGTTCAGGTCACGTTACTTCTGCCTCGTAAACAAACAGCCGTGGAGTCGACATGGCAGGAGCAGATCGGAGCGGTGACCCAGGCCTCACTTGTCACGTCGCCGCTAACAGCAGCGCAGCTGATTTAAGTCCACGCACCCGACGTGCACGCTCCTAAATCAGTGTTTAATCGGTAGAATGACAAGCTCCGCTAATTACTGGCCTCCTCGTGCACCACATCCTCACACACCCTTCCCCTGTGCGGTGTGCAGCGCTACGGTCGGCTATTTGCAGTCATGTGAAGCTCCGTGTTGTGTGCGTGTCGTCTTCCGTCCTGCTGATTATCACGATCGTCTCGTCCCACTCAAGAGGACGATTCACTGTCTATTTGTGTTTTGGCAAACCAAACAGCATATCTGAGCTGTGAGAACGCGCCGCGAGTGAAAACATGGTCATGTTTGATTAGACGTCTGCTGGAGTTTGTCTTCACACAGAAAGGGGATTGAAATGCTTCAGTGTGTTAGTGTTGTAGGAGCATTTCCAATTCAGTGTCTCCAGCAACGTCCAACCCCTTTGTGTTGACTCTTCTCAAGCAGGGATCAGTGTGTGTGTGTGTGTGTGTGTGTGTGTGTGTGAGAGAGAAACACACACACACAAAGATTCTACAGTTTTACATTTGACATGTTTCGACTTGTTTTCGACTTGAAATGAATATTTTCAATTGGCCATGACTGATCACAACCAAGTTCATTCACACACTGGGTGCAATAACACATGACTCCAGGGGAGGGCGCCAAAAGCATTGTGGATTCAAATCCACGGTGGGATTAAATGATTATTCTTGTTATTCTTGTGTACACATGTCTGATAGACCAAGTGGGGAAAAGGCTGCAGTGAAACACCGGCCGCTGAACTACATCTGGTCACAGAGGAAACAAACAAACACTGAAATCACGTTCAATCGTGAGTAAATAACGTGTCTATACTTACACTTACATTATTGCTTACAACAGATCAAATATAGGTTTGAGTAAATGTTGAATGATGTCGGACAGGTTTCTTTTTCAGAGAGAGACTTCAGAATGGACATAGCAGATTGAATATGAGATCGATCTGACCGTGATTTACATTTTTGAACTCAGGCTGGTCTGTGATTTGCGGTCAGCCAGAGGTCCAAAGAACAGCGGCGGAGCAAACAGCAGCGACAACATGAGCAACGTGCGCCGTGAGGGTTCAAGCAAAAGACGGACCAAAACACAAAGGAGACATCGGAGGAATGTTAATGCTTCTTACTCAAGGAAAGTTTCGAAAGAAGAGACGCTGTGTAATTGAAGACATAAATTGTTCTGGTTCAACAGTCGGTGCACGTTTGAACAGTGTTTTTCTACAGTGTCTCTTGTTGTTTATTGGATTTGCAAAGATCCAATAAGTGCTGACCCAAAGCTTTATGGGTGCCGTGTGCAAATCCATATATAACCGAAGGTCAAATGAGGATCATTGTTTGGTTTCAAACAGTATTGTTTCTAGTCAAGAACAAAACGGTAGTTTATGATAGTTCATGCTCACATTTCAGGATCACAAAGCTACAGGCAGGACATGTTCTTGGCTGTTTCATTTTCACCGTCCAGCTTGTGGTTGTGCCTGGCAACCTCTCAAAGCGCAAGGGCAGAGCTCCATTAACATATTTGGGGAAGCATCTCACAACCTGGCAACAGGACGGTGCAACTGGGCAAAGCCCTCAATGCAGAGGACACGGCCAGAAAGCTCGATTGCTCCGATGGAAATAAAAGCAGAAGGAAATCGACAGGGGACTCCTCTTTGACTCCTGTGCCAGCTGCACAAATCTCCCACAGCGAGACAAGCGAGTGGCGCTGCAGCTACGTGACTGAAACACGCACTGGATTACCCATGTGTCTTTCTTACTTCAGCCGGAATCCTGCTGATCACAGAAAGCCGGACCAAACCTCAGTTTACTATTTAATCGCAGTTAAAGATGAATGTAGGGTTTCCTTGAACGACAAAGAGGAGCCTGGAGATGTAATCCACATGTCTCCAGATTTCCCCAACTACACTGCCGCTGTCCTTCACCTGACCACAACTGTAATTGCAGATGTTCCTTGCAGGGGCTAACTAATATGAAATGTGCGTCCCGGGCATAACTCGCCAACTCGAATAGACTGCGCAGCCCACAGTATGTATGACGAGCGTTTGCGGAGGCTGCACATAGCGCGAGACGTCAAAGGCATTAGGAGTCACAAAAAAAACAAACAAGAAAACAAGAAGGAGGAATTAAGTGTGTGAGTGTGTACTGCGACGCGTCAGGGAAGAAAATCTGATCAGGTGGTGAAAAAGCAGAAGCCACCCCCAAACTATCCCCTTGTGAGTGATCACTGCCAAGGCAGTTGAGGCTTTCTGATTGCTGGCTCGCGGACCACCACCGCAGCAGCATGGAGCCGCTCCTGACTGGAGCCGCTCCCGTGAAAGGATGTATCGCTGACTGACATGTATCTGTGTCAGCCGTATTACAACCACAGAAAATCTTTACACAGCAAGAAAATCCGTGCATGGAGACAGTCGGAGGTGGTGGATGGGCCCATGAAGTGAACCGCTGAGACCCGCAACCACTGTTTTGACGGATATTGCAGCATTAGTCAAGTGTCCATTTCCTTCCATTTCCAACCGCAGGTCAAAACTCTTTCAAGCACAATCATCCTCCACTCAACCTTAACAACAGTTCCAACAGGAGCTCAAACCAGGACGTTTCCCAATACTAACCAAGTGTTTTGGTGCTTAAAAAACAAGCAGACCTTAATCATAGTGTTGACACACATCTTTATTCTTCCATGCTGATCTGTAGCTTTGGTGAAATGGGGAGAAAAGAATAAGTAGAGGAGGTGTTTTGACTATATTTGAGGTGACAGCTTCCATAGATGGATGCAGCTTCATTTCAAAGACTTGTAACAAAGAACGTGCTGCATTCAGTGACTTCTTTGAATCAGTGCGGCCGAGAATTGTGCTAATTCATGAACGTGATTCTGCGTTAGCAGTACGACTCGTAACACTTCACAGACTTTGTATGTTATTTTCTTTGCTCTGAATACCTTCATGAACCGTCCCTCGGTGGATTCATTTAATTACTACATACAATGAACTCGACTGCCCCACCGCAGATGAGAGGCCTCTCGAGGGAGGTCTGCAGTTGGACCCGGGACTGCTTATTGTGGTATTTCACCACACAGCAACATCTCACTTCCTCCTACAAAATAAACAGTGAGCTGTTGTATAGGAGTGGACAGGATGGACTCTGGCTCATTTGCATCCCAAAAGCACAAACTTCTTCAGTTATAATTGACGGAAGTAATTCTGAAACACAATGAGTCATTAGCAACATGCACAATGCACAAGATTCAGTACGTACTAAATCATATGTCCAAAGCCCAATGATGCATTCTAAGTCTTTTATGATGATACTGAGCAGAAAATAAATCTCGACAACTCCTTGAGGCTTTTTCAGACGCCTCATGTTCACACATGCGTATGAGTGCTTATGCAAACACACATTTAAAAAAGCAAGAACCTGAGCAGGAGCTCGTCCTGTCTGACACGCCGAAGCTGCCGGCAGTCGCAGATAATAGGGCAGCGCGAGCATCATCTGCATCTCTGTTCTCATCAAGGGCAGATGAAAAACATCCTCTAACAGTTTGTTTTCCTTCCTCTCTCCACTCCTGTCTCTCTCCACCTCGTATCCCCCCATTTCCAAGTGTTTGATTAGAAAAAACAATGGATGGGACCTGACTGACAGCTTATTTCACATAGACACATGTTGCACCTACAATTTAGCGATGGTTTGCAGGATTATTATGCGATGTTGAGTACTGATGCGTTCACATGAACTGAACAAGCCACCGTTGAAATTGAGTTTGTCTCTCTGGTTTATAACTAATTCAACAGCTTTACCAGAACGTTTCACTCCTGCAGCCGTTGAACAGCGAAGGACGAGCCAGCAGCAGCTGTGACTCACAATCTCCAGAAGCCACTCACTCAACCACTGATGGTTACCCCGGGATACACATGCAGTAAACCTGAATTAGTCACAAGCGGTGGACGGACATCCCTGAACAAGCCAATACAGTCGTCTTCTTTGAGCGCAAGAGGCGGTGATAGATGCAACACAATATACAGGGAAGCGTTGGGGTTTTAATTTGAGATAATTACAGTCATGAACACACCTAACGAGTATGCAAACCTCAGCCGATCATAGTCCCTGATAACGGAGCAAACGATACGTGACACAAAGAAGTCTCAACACTTATTTTCGTAATTTCACCATTATTTATGCTGTTCATTGTTCCAAAGGTGTTAAACTGATACGTCCGCCTTGATGAATTAATTGGATGAATTCATATTAGGGCAGTCCCCAGGCCTTCTTTAATGATCTCAATAATAATCCATCCTGTCTTAAATGAAGTAATCCATATAATCACATTCCTCGTTTAGCTTTTTGCTCAACGTGCGGCTTTGAATTCAGAATTCCTTTTCAAAGGGAAAGAGGAGCTTTGATTTCTTTGACACAATCAGACGGTTATTGAGGGACAGTTGCCTCTCACTGGGCTCAGATCGGTTAAGTCCATCAGCTAAGTGCAGGATGAGCTAAGGTCTGCGTTTCTATGGAAACAGCTACCGTCTCCGAGGTGCATCAAAGGTCCACCGCGTGATAATATTAGCAATATCTATGGTGCAACTGCTTATTGTATATCTGGGGAGCAGGAAGGGATGACAGAAGATTAGGCCTGATAAAATGTCATGTAGATTTTTTTTGTGTGTCTGTGATGGGAGGACAAAACTGCAATTCCATTTTTTATAAGATTACATGGAGACACCGGAACATTGCGGCCGTGTGCCTGTGACAAATGTGAGATTTCTGTATATTTGTGGAAACATTTCCTGCAGTATAAGGGATTCTACGTTTGATTAAAGGGGAAGACCGTGGTTGGTGACGTTTCTAATAGCGCTATTTTCCATGTGGCATCTTTAATTTGCATAATCTGAATCTGTCCTCCACTATATTTACTCAGATTGTGGTCGTACGTCATGAGGCGGTGCACGGAGTTTTCACCAGCAACTGTCTCTGCATTCGGTCGGCTCAGACAGAGATGGTTGAAAACCAAACTGCTTCATGCATTAAAAGGCAGGAGAAGACACATAAAGGCGTTAAGAGAGAAATAACAGCAGCGTAAATCTAAAATCCAGAGGTGATTAACAGCTGAAAGCAGAAGAAACAAACCCAGAACGAAAAAGTCAGACCTCATAGCACATAAAAGCCAGCATCGGTCCATCGGTCCAAAATCAAGAAGCTTTAATTGTGAATATTTCATGTGGTTCTTCAGTGCTGGGTTTCAATAGAGAGGAGACCTTAAATATATCAAACCCACATGAGCCCATCCGCGACGTAAAAAACACTTGGACCACCAGAGGAAGTGATGCACAACACACAGAAAAACACCTTTTTAAACAAAATGCCAGAAAGAGACAGAAAACAAAGTGGAGGAGGTGATTCACTGAGAACCGACGGATGAGAGGGAACGAAGAAGAGAAATCAAACCCAGTGTGTCTCGTTGACTGGAGGAACACATCGACAGTCCCATCAGGGACTGGTCATTTCTTCAAAAGGAGACAATTCACATACACACACACACACACACACTGATGCTGCCACTCACAGCACGTATTATCCAACTGGTGCACACATGTCCCAGGTAGAAACATGTCATTTATCCTGACATGCTCAGGTCTAAAACTAGCTGGCAGGGGGTGGACAGTAAAGCACAGTATATATATGAAACAGCTGAGATGAGATTACGTATTATGCCGATTACTTATTAATAAAAAAGTATTTTTCCGATCAAAAAATCATGATGCAATGACGGTATATAAAGTGTATAAAGTTCTGGATACGTATTTCTTTTCTCTCTCCCATAACAAAGAGTTTCCCCTCTCCAGCATTTGTATCCAGCGTCTGAAGTGTGTAATGGCCTAAAACAACACAACAACAAATCCTGCAAATGGAACGGGTTCACGAGGGAGCGAAGGGAGAAGGTAATGAGACATTACGGGGGAAAGTGCCGCCCGTCTCCCTCCTCACCCCTGAGACAAACTCGCTCCCACAGAGGCTCCTTCACTCCCTCTCCCTCTGCGGGGCTCTGACAGTGGCCGTGGCTCTCTACGATGGAAGCGGCACACAGCCCCAAACCCGTTACGCCAGACCACCGGCAGACGTTCAGTCACGTCCATACCATGCAGGAGATAAAGCTCATTTGAGAAATGGTTGGTTTTTCGCAGGTGAATGAGTCAATGTCTCTTCGTCGGAGACGTAATGACAAGGCACAGCACATGTTGAGTGTTAAAGTTGTTCTCCTGTTTGTCCGACCATTACTCACTTCTACCCAGTCAGCCGGAAACACTGAAGCGACATAAGAACGATGAAAGCGACGGTGCCACGAGTAGCAGGCGCCGATTATTCTTCACCGTCTCTGCAGCCGATCCCATGAGCTCAGCAGCTGCTGATTTGTCACACTCAGGGGAAATCAGAATCTGTCAAACGCCATGAAACACCGTCTGCTCAGGAGAGACCACTCATGCGTGCACACATGCAAAACTTTGCATATCGAGCATCTTTCAGTGTCTCTCGCTTTATAGATCGTCCGGATAAAGTTGAACGTGGCAGAGAAGGAGCCTGTCGCTGTCATCTGGACTGTTGATCAAGAGAATCAAATAGTAAGAGCATCTAATTCAACTGGATGTGACACATACACATACGACACACCCTCATTCATGGGATGCTAATTAAATGTATCCTCAATTTGATTATGTTGCTTATGAGGAGAAAATGTAATCTGCAGCTGCATCCATCCACAAACAATGACGCAGCCGTGAAGACCAAAGAATGACTTCACTACATTTAAAAACGTCCCTCTGTGCTCTTCCAGACAGTAATTCCCACATCCTTCCTGCATTTCAGTAGACGTATTGATTAACATTAGATTAACTCCAGCCACGCTGCCACCCAGTGTTCTGGTGGTGTGACAGAGGGACAACTGGCAATAGTTTAAGAGAGTCTGGTTCATGTTTGAAGTCTGGTGTTTGACTGGGACTGTCTGGGGTCAGAGGGGTGAGAAGCCAGACGGAATTATGTCACAAAAGTTTTGTGTGCATGCGTGACACAAGAGACTGAACAAAAGATGCACAAGCACGGCCGTGGGTTATATATTCCAGTGTGCTAATGAAGTATAATCGTATTAAACGACATCTTCCACAGGATGTATTAAATACTGATTAGTAATCTGTGAGTCTGCACAGCCGCACCTCATCAACCCCGAACACGACAACAAAGTCAAATGCAACTTAGGTGACAGCGAATAAAAACGTCCCCTCTGGTATGTTAATGTACTTCCAATTTTCAGTATTCACCATCAAAACATTCACAACAACGAAGTCACCAGTGCGGGATCAATACAGTGCATCTCATCTTACGTATCCTGACCTTTATCTGCTCACCTTTCTGTTTTGTGGGACATTTTTACATATCATAGGGTAGGATGAGCACAGGAGAATTACAAGATCAGCTTTGATGATATCAATCAATAGAACAGTCCGGAACACAGAGGTCACACACACACACACACACACACACACACACACACACACACACACACACACACACACACACACACACACACA
>JBBMJM010133417.1:0-12279 GCA_037832705.1 Centriscus cristatus
GGTGAGATGAGAAAGGAGAGATGGAGGTTGATCATGTCACAGCTCCTCTGTGTGTGTGTGTGTGTGTGTGTGTGTGTCTTGTTCGGTTGTGTAACATATGACGTTATATCAGATTAAAACGTATATATATCAAGGATATTTGCTTAATGTGGAACCTGCCATGGTAAATGAGTAATAGCGTAAACACATCTGAGTGTGGTGATAATACTCCACATTGATTTTTTTCTTTTCTCTATATAGACTCATAGAAGTGTACCAAGTTTTATGTTTCCAGTTGCAGTGGATTTGTCAAAAAGCTGCTGGAGCTCTGCTCTGGGCGTGTGCCTTTGATTACGTTTCCTCGGACGGACACGGACACACTGTGACACCTCGAGCGCAGTCTCCTGCTTAAAATCACCATTGAACACTCCCCAGTAAACATATGTCTATTGCAGTTAAAACAAACAAACAAACACCCACCAAATTGTGCAGCATTAGAAAAACAAGCTGCTTCTGTTTGCTGAACATTTAGTGTTACTCCCACCTCGTCATCAGTCAGCGAACCTGCTGTTTGGCTTTGTTGTGGTGACCCAGCATGACTTAAACTTAATGGTGATCAGGTGCTGATCACCAACTTGATTTAATTTAAAACTTTATTTGAAATATTTGCCTCCATGCGCATATCAAACTTCAAACAATAAATTTGAGCTCTAAACATGGGACAAATTAATGTCTTTCCCCATGTTCGGTGTATATGAACAGAAAATTCAAGATGAGCCATGTAAGTTTCTGACTAATTCAGTTGAAATAACTATGCAATTGCATCTTTTATAATTGGCTAGCTGGCATTCCCAAGTGAACCAACGCAGCGAATCGGGTCTGCTTGAGGAACAATAGTTGAGCTAACTCTACTCAGCAGACAAGATGTTGTTCGGAACAAGAGCTGTGCGGTGTCAGAGAGAAAGATGATTAGTTCTATAAAGGTTCAAAGGACGAGCTCCTCTGCTCCACTTCGACTCTGTTTTAAGACTGTTCATCATTAAAAAAAACACCCAGAACTAGAACTTTGATGTTTGACTTTTATCTAGACTTTCACTGGAAAATGCGATGCCTTCAGCACAATTTGGAAACTAAAAAAGATACTTTTGTTCTTGTTTCTCTGAATAAGGCTTAAATTAATCTTTGCACAAATGTAGTTGAAGCAACACACCGACACAGCAGAAACATACCAGATATATCTGTAAACAGACTATTGTAATAAACACACACAATAAACATAAATTTAACAATCAAATCAAGGAGCACAGTTGTTTCTGAGGGGGGACGGCAATGTTTGGTTAATACACTGAACAAGAATGTAATCACTCTTCACGTTCTGCATACTAACCTTCCCTACAGACGTTATTACTGCAGGCTCCAGTGGTCAGAAGAGCAACTGTGGTTGGATGCTGTGTGATGATTTCACATTTCTGTGAGCACCAAAAGGCTTCATCACTCAAAGTTGTTTTCAAATTGCAGATGTGTCATCGTCAAAATGTTCACATCCAAATTAAATCAAATTTAGTAGCATGTTGATGGAGATCTCCTGCTGTGATGGTCCCCCAACACACATGGACACAGCATGAACGTGACATTCATACATACTGTGCATGCCCAAGGAAAACAGTTAGCACATTTGAAAACACTAGGTGTCAAATTAAGAGATGAAAATAGTCTTTTTTTAAATGTATTTCAACCTGCGTACTCATGGCTGCAAATGATTGGATGCCAGAAGAAGCCACTGACTTTATAAGAAAATTGATCAATATTAAAGACTGAGACTTAATAACAATGTAAAGTTTTTGTACAATTTGTGTATACGCCAAATGTCTTCTCTGTTGTCACTTCCTCGCTGTTTTACTGAGATATACATTTCTTAAAAATATGAAGTCGAAACCACGGAACCCTCCCACCTTACCAATGCACTCCAGCACACGTAATGTAGAGTGACTGCTTGAATAAAACCCTCACACCAAAGCCATTGATTTGTCCTCTCAGCGGAGCAACTGGACTCAAATTGTTATTTGGACCTGCTTTATTTGCTATATTCAGTAGAGGCATGTCATTCTTATGATGACAGTCTGTATTGATTTTTAGGCCCGTCTGCTCTTAATATTGGCATTGTACAATAGAGCGAGCACAAAGGATTTTCTCTGGATAGGAATGCTGCATTCAATTAGTGCTCGCTCCAGAAACTTTGAGGCATTTTTCGTGTAATTCTTAAAATTTCACAGGCGTATAGTTGGCGGGTCCTTGCACATCTAGCTTCTCTTGTTCTCAACACACAGAGAGTGAATATGATGTGTGGGATCGGTGATTAACACATGCTCTCTGTGCCAGACACCTCAAGGCGGGCACCAGCCTCCTCTACCAGAATCCCTCCCCTAACCCCCGCCCTCCTCCATCCTCTTGTCATACATGTGTACTTAGCCCTAATCAGTCCTACCTCAACTTGTCTTTCTATACGCTGCAGAGGTTTGATTACTTGCTATTTTCCAGGTCATTAATGAAGACGTATGCTGCATTTATAATGAATGTGTCCTGGTGAAACATGATCGAGTCGCTAAGTGCTTCTCAGATGATCACACTCAGATGATCATGCTCACCTCTGGTTGGCTTCACTGGCAGCAGTGTGGAAATGGGATTTGAGCTGAGGAACCCAAATATAAAAGGATTTTGTGGATGTGGAATACACAAAGCACATGGGAAGGTAAACATTAAGAAAGTGATTATTTTTACATGCAAAGTGTTGAGTCTTTTTCTGATTGGGATCGAGAAGAAGCCAAAACCTAGTTGAATATAAAAGTATACAATGCCTATTTGGAGGCTTTATATTTTGTAAAGTGCCACTCCACTGAATGAACAAAGAGCATGTAAAATGAGCGCTGATGCCTTCTAAGGCTGCAACAAGTGCCCCAAACAGCTGAAAAGCCGCTTTCAGATCTGCCTTTCAACCAAAATTTAGCTGCATTCACACTATGCAGATGTGAGTGGTGACGCACATCAGTGGTTATTGACTGAGGGAGAATATTGATGCTGGCACCCATTTGCCACCGCTCCTTCAGTGCCCATCTTGTTCAATACCACCAGTATGTAATTACGCCTTCTGTGACCTATGACTTTACTGATGTGAATCTTTACTTCAGTGTTCATGGAGATTGTCTTTTAAGTGAGTTTGGTTTTAACAAGAAAGTGCATTAAAAAATAATGAAGTCTCCTTTGAATTCTTATCTACTGCAGCAGTATTTGAAGGAATAATATGACATTTTGAGAAATACACATCTTCTCCTTCTTCTTGTCAGAAGTTAGATAAGATTAATCATTCTCTCACAATATGTATGGTGCCTGTAGTCAATTAGCCCAGCTTAAAGAAAAGCCTGGAAACGAGGACAGCACGAGCTTCAGTCACTCCAGAGGTTAAAATCGGCCTACGAGTAGCTCATTAATCAACATCATCATGATATTTTATACTTTTCTGTATAGAATTTGTGGCAACAATTTTAAGGCCTTTAGAAATACTGTATGTTAAACAGGATGACATGAACTGGATAAAAAAAAGAAAATCTTAATATCCCCAATAAGAAGCTAAACCAGGGTGAAGATTATCTTGTTTCTGACACCACCATTTGTTCCTGGGACGTTCATTTGCAACTTTAATTTCACAAATGGACTCGAAAGCTGTTTATACAAGAAACGGGACAGCCCGAGTTGTGACAGCGCTAAAGCAGTTTCCTGGTAATAAAAGACTAATGCTGCATAATCAAGTCACATGTGCACTAATGTCGCTTTGAAACCTCATGTTGTTGCGAAAATGTATTAAAAATGTATCTTATGTCGCACACAGCTACACGCACAAACATGAAAGCTTCAGTGTTGAAAATGGTGCTACACTAATAGAAAATGGGTCAGGATACAAGTACGAGCTGTTTACGCACGTTGTTACTGAACATTGTGAACCACATGGCTTTACCGCCCTCACGCCTTGGGATGGAATGAGTTGTGCCACATGTACACACATACACACACACACACACACACACACACAAACACCTACAGTGAAAGCTGTTTTATTCATTCTTGCTGACGAAGAGCACGATGAGCAGAATAATTGCTCACTGCCGCCAGTAAACGTGTATGATAATGCAGGATGGTAAACATGGCCTCTGTGCTGTGGCTGTCATGTACGCCACTCCTCCTTCCTCACATTCGGAGGCCTCATGTGGCGTCGAGCTAGTGCGCACATGCATGATGTGGGATGGCCACTGATGTCAGAATGAATGCACTGAAGAGCCGTTAGCATCCCACATTAGAAAGTGTGAAAATTTGCAGAGCAGAAAGAAATTAGTGGCTCCCTGCCGAGCCACACGGATGGGTGCAGAGAAAAGGGAGGGGTGGAGGAAAACGCCATAATGGTGTCAAAAATGACCTCTGTGGGGAGAGGAGCGAATGAGAGGGTAGAGAGAAGGTAGGTGCAAGGGGGGATGGTCTATTGGGAGAAGCAAAGGGATGGATTCAAACTCAGGTCACCTTCTCCAGAGAGAGCAGCTGTGAACATTCTACCCCTGGGAGGAGGGTCACACTCAAAAGCTTGGATTCTTATGTGGCAAAATCCAGGTTCTCTCTCGCTGCCTTCACCCTGCACAGGTTTGCAATAACAAAGCCAATTAAGAAGCCCAGGAGAGAGGCTAGCACAGTCTCAAAATCGCCTCTCGCTGACTTGGCAACCAGAATTATAGCTCGAGAGAGTAGCCTTCAACATCGAATAAAGAGCATACTGGCAATTACCAGCGAATATGTTCATTCTCTAGTTCCAAGTCACCAACTGATGTGGTGACTCATGAAGCCAACTTAATTTGCATCTTTCCGGAAGCATGCCAACCTAGCACATAGACATAATGGTAATGGCAGCACACCTGGTGTTTCATAAAGAAATGTCAGTAACCTCAGCAAAGTGTACTTTATTTTGTCAATGTATGTTACCTTGCATGACATTAATTCAGATGCAGCTGCAGGAATCAAAATCGTGGTATTCTGGACAACAAGCAGTGTACTGACAAGGTGATTTCTGCTGCTCATCTTCCATTGTCTGGAAACCCAGAGTCAAACGATGCTGCAGTTTTCCTCTGTGTATGTGCAGGTGAGCCTGTCACATCTGGGTGATGTGGTGCAAAGAATCCTTGGAGTGGACTATTGCTATTGGCTGGTTATCATTCCTTACTATATCCCTTCGTCACAGCAATTGCTCTGGGATTGTCTTTCTGTGTGGAAGCAGCACTGTGTGAGAAAAAGTGATTGTGAACTGTAAAAAGTGAGCTCAGATCCTTCACATCGGTGGCCAGGCGCTGGCTATGTGTGGCTCTTTAACTGTCATCTTGTAGATTTGAAATCCCTGGAATCGATTGCACTAAAAGCTCTAATCTGATTGTTAAAAGAGCTGATTTGACAAAGCTGTTATCAAACTGATTTACGCACCAATCAATACTGCATTATGTGTGGGCACCTTTTTTCTTTCAAGCAACTTTTCCAAGGACAAATTCAGGAATATCTTTCACCTCTAAAAAGCATGGAATGAAAGTAATGCTCACATGGACAGAAACTCACAGAAAATCACAGATTGCAATAGTTGCCTTATCAACAAAACACACGTACACACAGAGAACGACACACGTTTCTTTGAGAGTGGGAATCATTTCTTGTTGCTGTGCTACATACACTGGAAGTCAATCGTAGTCAGCTCCAAAAGTTCCTCCGTGCTCATGTGAGATGGTATTTTTCAGAATGGTGTAATGGACCATGGAGAGCTGTGTGGTTTCCACTGAAAGGCTCGTTTCTCATAGAGAACACGAATGCACAGAGACAGCAGTTTCAACCCGCTTTCCCTCCTCCATCTTTCTGCGCATTTCAGTATTCATTCCACAAGCATTCAGCATTAGAGGGCAAATAAATTGATTGCCAGCAGCTGAAGACACTTATCTCCCAGCGAGTCTGCTTTGCTCTAGAGACCCCAACACCACAACTAGGAAGCACTTCATTACATTGATGCTTAACAGTTAGAAGAACAAAAAAGAAACACACCGAACAAACTCGGTGACAAACACACTAAGCGCAATGCGATCAACATGAGTGTGACACAATGATCAAGACCTTTGGGCTAAGCTGTGTTCATTAGCAGCAGCAACCCAGAATGAATGGGCCTGCTTGATTATTCTGTGAGCATGGTGGATTAAAGCGAGCAGGAAGGAACAGGACTAGCCTTACCCTAATGCTTGCCTTAGTGGTGATGGCCAATTAAGCTCCTCTCTGATGAGCCATGCAGAGACCTGGCAAGCAATTAGCAGGCCAGGAGTCTGTGCTCCTTTCCTGCTACACACGACCACGTCTTGTTCTGTGTCACATATCCACACTTATACGATATCAGAGATGCCTATTAGACGTTGTCTGATAGCATTCAAACTGGATAAACAGAGAGCTTGCCTCCCAGCCGCCGCTTTAAGGGGGCAGTCTTAGACAATGCCTCAAATGTGTGCGTCCACACAAATGCAGTGAATATGCAATATGAAAGAAAGATGTGTATAGATTGGACACACGCAGTCGGAACAGTGTTGTCTTCACATTTATTCACTCTGGGACACAGTGTTCTGAAATAGTTTGCTACCCCTCATATTTTGCGACCTCCTGACTCTGCGCATGCACTGCAACACGTCACCGAGCAACACATCACCGAGTCTTTGGGTTAACGTCACCGACTCTGGTCAGTTTATTGCACTTGGTTGAAACAGGTAAGACGGTGTGTTGTACTTTTTAATGCTAAGTTCACAGAATGACACACTGAATGTCACAGTGAATTTTTTTCCTTATGATATGGTGAAAACATATAATAGACAATAATTTGTGACGTGCTAGTCATTTTCTTTAGGGTAGCACTTCACAAATTATCGTCTTGGGCAAATTTATTTTTTACGATCTCATGAAAAAAAATTCACGATTGCATGGGCTGCGAAGGTAAGAGTACACGCAATTAAGTGTGTCATTCTGTGAACCTTGCATTAAAAAGTAAAACACACCGTCTTGTCTATTTCGACCAAGTGCAATAAATCGACCAAGGCAAGTAGAATCCCGAGCAGAACAAATGTATGGGCGTGACCTAAACACTCTGTGACGTGTCGCAAAATATGAGGGGTAGCAAAATATTTCAGAACACTGGATTAAAAAATTATCGTATTCGGGCTCCATGTGGTTGAATGGTCCATACGATAAAAAACTTCCCCGATTCATCTGAACTCATCTCTGTGTGCGGACAAGGCCTTAGTGTAGCAGTGCTTGACGAGAACTGTCCTCTCTCGTTCTCTCTCTCTCTCTCTCTCTCTCTCTCTCTGTCTATCTGTGCATGCGTTTACACTAGGAAACTGTTAGTGAATAGAAATCTTCACTGATATGATGTTCACTATTGTCTTTTCAAATGTAATTTGTCAATATGATGCTGATAACCAACGAAGGTGCTGACACACACTACTGTGTCACAAGTGATACTGGCTTTTGAGTGACAACTCACTTGCCTCCAGTATTGATTTAGCTCAAATTTTGGGCATGTGATGGTGTTGCAGAGGGTCAGAATTCAGATCTAATACAGTTGGCAAGTACGCAGAGCCACTTTTATTGGAAAGACGTGCTGAGAAAAGGAGCTATGAGAAAGCATGTATAAACATAAATATTAACGTAATTACACTGCATTATGAACTAAAGATTTATCTTAATTTGAGATGGGTAGAAACTGAGCCATTTACATATATTGGAATTTATCTTTTAACATCTTATAGGCTCCTCTGCTGAATGTTTAAATGTGTACAAGTGCAAACACAACAGAATTTTTAATAATACCCCAGTTGTGAGTTAAAACTTGGCAAGATGGCAATGGCTTTATTACTGAATGGTAAATTGGTGGAAATAACTGTGTGCTAAGAAGCCAAAGCACAAATATGTATGATTCATTTTAAGGGCTGTGTTTATACAGTTCTTCAAGGGCATTATAATTGTTTGCTTTTCAAGAGGCTCGGGGCAAAGAGAGCCAAAGGTACACAAGATAATGGTGGTGTGCAGCAGAATTACACAAAGGCTTAGAGAATAACAATCTTGCTAATGCTGCTCTGTTCCACTGGTGAAACACTTCTGTTGAAGACAAAGCCCTTGTGTGGCACCGCATCTACTCTCACACATTAGACAAAGTTTGTACACTGACATGAGAGACTTTGTGAATTTCAGCTTCCATGGCAGCCAGTACTTGTCTCCCCTCTGCGGCATAGCTCATCTCTCTCAGGTGCCACCAAAGGCAGCTGGTCCTAAGTACGAACCATATGGCTGCCGGCAGAAGAATAACAGTGAGGGATCATCTCCAAAGGGCACAGAGATACATTGATGGAGATCACTGAGAGATATTTATCACCTGCGATCAGCACAAGTGTGTATGTGATCTTCACGGACACCAATTTTCATCTGGATGGTATACAGATGGTACGAGTGTGCTCTTAAGACAACAAACAGGGCAGACATCAGTTTGTGGTTCTGTGATCAAGCCCGGAAAACAAACATCGTGAAGCCATTGCTCTGAATGAGCACGCGGTGATTGGCCCGCTGGGAGTGATACATACAGCAAAGCCATATGTGAGCAGAGGAATATGGCTCTTTTCCCAAGAAATGAAATCTTTCCCCTCTACGGCTATTCACTGACACACCAACCTGTCGCAGCCCCTACATACGATCTCACTTGTACACACACACAGACACGTACACACACACACAACACATACACTCATAAATGGAAATGGAGGAAACAAATCAAATTTAAAAGCATTACGGTAAATGAGAAGCTTTTACGATTAATGGCACACAATAATTCATCAGGAAGCACTTCTGCATTCAAAGCATATCCAGGTTTGTTTGTTGGCGCTAGAAAAAGGTAATCTGGCAAATCATTAACTCCGTCTGCATCACAGTTGTACAAACAGAAGTAATTTTGTTCAGATAGAGACACACCAGACTGTTCAGATATATCTCTGTCAAAGCTTTAAAAAACTCGTGTGTGTAATCCATACATCTGAAAGGTTACAATTCAGAGCCCTTCCATTGTGTTGTTGTACTCTCAGCGACTTCCCTTTGTACAAGGCTACCATCTGAGCAGTGGGTGTCATTATTTTGTTGTGTGCTGTGAGTTTGAAGTCATTGCAAACTAGGCCAACTCCCATTGTGCAATATTTTGAATGTATTTGTGTAGGAGCTTTAGTATTTAATGGGGTTTATTTGTACTTTTAGTCATTGTCAGTGGAAAAAAAATAGATCAACAAAATGAAACAGAAGCACACCAGCATCATTTTCAAGGGGAAGATTTTGTGGGAAACACTGTCGTTTGCAGTTTTTTATTTATTTATTCATTTATATTATTAAAAACAGCACCTGAACAACACAAATAAGTTTCCTTGAAATCCTCATTTCAGTTGCCAAAAAGTCCTGCACAGGTCAGCCAGCATCCTGTTAGGTCAGACTGCCTGACAGACCACATCACTATTTTACATTTATAAAGTGCCTTATGAAAAAATACATTTTACCACTACCAGTATATACTCATGTTAATTGTAATATTAATGTTAATGTCTAATTGTCAGTTACAACTCAGTAGACTGACATTCCATGAGCTCCGATACTCAAGCACTGGGACTTCTATCCAACATGATCACTCTGCCTCACAGCAGTTCTAATGGCTGACATTAGACCGGCAATCATCATCTTGTTTTATAGGAGAATACAACAGATTATTATCGTTGAGATAGGAAACAAAGAAAATCAGAGCGAGACTGAACAACAAGAAGCAAATGCAAAGCAGCAGTGGAATTATGAGAGCAGTGCAGAGAAACAAAAGCCACGAGTCTCCAGGAACCAAGCTGAGGTTCTGTTTCCTGTTTTAAAGTAAAACTAGGTTAACTTCCAAACTTCCACTTTAGCCCCGAGGCTGGAAAAAGCCTCCCCTGTGCCTCCAGGGTGGAACAGCAACATTTGTTTGCAGATGCCACTGCAACCCAGTAGAGTGTATTGTGACACCTGAGTGGGTGGGTTTAACATGAATGAGAATGGCATTATTTCAAACATAAACTACCAGCTTGGTTGGGAAAAAAAAAAAAAAAAAGAACGTGAGAGAAACAACTTGGGGTTTGAACTCCTATCAGACTTGCTCAATATCAAACAACGAAGAGGCTCCAGTCGATGAGGTAGCAAGCTAATGTGTAGGGGTGGTTGCATATCACTTTTGTTACAGTCTCGTTGTAACAGTCACCTGTAACAACAATCCAGATGTATTGTCTTTCATGGCTGTGAACTGATAACTGCTGCCAAAGGTGATCATCTTCTTCACACGCCTGCAGGCTGATACTCAGCCGAATCCCATCCCTGCCGATGTTCAGAACAGCATCACTTCCTGTCATGTGACTGCATTGTCTTTACTTAATTATCTCATATCTATCTATCTGTCTGAATTCATGTTTTCCACCGGGGTCTTAGATTTGGTAACAGACAAATGTTTCATGTGATCTTCATTTGGTATAGTTCATGATGTGTAGGCCTGGTTGGGTTTATGAACAAAAACAAATTGAAATAAAAATGGGCTTGTATTTTTCATTTTCTTGGAAAACACAAATTCCACGGTGAATGGAGGACTGACTATCTTAGAAATCTTAGCACAATGCAAAAACATGAGCTAGACATGTTCAGACAGCAGGTGTGAGACATTCATACCTTTTCATGGCACTTTTCATGACTTCCAATTAAACATTGGGTTTTTACTGGACCTAATAATCTCCTCTTGCTCCTTTGGGCCTGGGCCAACCTTCCTGCTATGGACATGCAATTAAGTTTTTCTGAAATCAGCGTCAACTGAACATCACCATACAGATAGAATTACTGGAATAACTAAAAAAGAGGTGAGTAGAACAACTTACGATGGCCAATGACCAACCGTCAAATTTCAAATGCAAAACACTAGATGTTTTGGTGAACAGGAACATAATTGGCCTGTAAAGTCCCACTAGTACCTTTTGATAGCTTTTGAATGACATATGACTGAGTAGCAGCTCCTTGTCCGGGGAGCCCAGAGCTCTCAACATATGGACATTAGCATAGATTGTCACAAGCCTGCTGGCTGTAGCCCCGTGCAGTGGGAATGGCCTACATTTCGCTGTGCCTGGCTCTGGTTGGACAACAAGCAAACGAGGCTGGCGAGATTCCAACTCTGACGGGACAGTTAAGATGCTGGATGTTGGCCAAGGTCGTCTGTGGACACTCCAGTTAATTGACATACAGCGAGTGGCAGGACATTTATCTAACTTGCGGTGAGGACGTTTTTTAGTCTAAAACCTTGTCAACAGCCGAACTACTAATTACTTCCACGATATCTTTAGCTGGACATACACGCTGCTGTTTTAGGAATGTTGATGTTTATTTCCCAATTGTATGATACAATAAGTCCTCTGTGATTTGAAGCCAACCTTTTTTTACTGTTGAATTCTCATGCTAGGCCGAACCTTATGGCTGTGTTTGAAAGCTCCACAGACGTCCGTACCAGGAAGGCAGGAACGTCTGTTAATCTGTGCCATCCAATGTGCCAGAATTTCTAGATAAAGAAAATGAAAATGGCTACAACAAAATGAAGGCATGGCATGTGGTGACGCTCCACTTGCCTCTTTGCAAAGGAGTGAAAAAACATTGGATGGATGACATGTGTCTCGGCTTTAATGGCGTGCAAGGCTGAAGGCAGTTTAAAAATTTCAATCATGTTAGAATTTATCCCAGGCTCAGGAGCGCTGCTGATCAGGCGCTGTCCTCCAGTACACAACACAGCAAATGGTATCGGGCAAAGAAGAAAGTATGCATACAATGTGTACCCAGCATTGGGTTAAGAATGTGTAATAGACATGAGGTCTCAAACGTAGAGAGCATTATTTATTTCAGCTTATTGACAAGCCCAACTATGCTGTTTCACACCGTCTTTGCCATGGACTATGCTACTTTTACAAATGCAAACAGGTCCAGTTATCAGGTCAAGAAAACGTAACGTTTAGCAGGTAAATATCCAGGTGCGTCCTCTGGGAGTATCTTGGCAGCCTGTTTAAAAAGAACTGAATGAAAAACACGAGTACTGAGCCATTTCATTCACACACACACACACACACACACACACACACACACACACACACACACACACACACACACACACACACA
>JBBMJM010133458.1:0-12275 GCA_037832705.1 Centriscus cristatus
CACACACACACACACACACACACACACACACACACACACACACACACACACACACACACACACACACACACTCATCTGTGGACTGGTTTCCACAAAAGAACCCATTTGAGTGTATTAAAATCAAAAGTGAAAATGTGTTGCTGCCACATAAAGCTCCAATCAATGTGGGAGAGTTTTTTTTACCCCCGTTTGGCGGTGGAACTCACATGCAGAGTCGACACTTGACTCTCAGTGGCAGTCAGGCGTCACTTACGTGTAAAGTGTCTTTTTCTTTGACAGGCTCTTTGATAGGGACCCCGTTGACACGGGTCACCGTCCTCACAGCTCACCACGCTCGCTGCCTGCGTGACAGATTCTGGACTGGCCATGTGCGCGGAAAGTATTTTTTGATAACTGTCAGGTCTCCTTCTCACTCATCGCCATCAAGAGATGAAGGGTCGTTCTTCTTCATCTCACCGTTGTCTCCCCGTCTCTCCCAAATGCAGAGGGATGGCTTCCACACATTCTACCCCGCAGGTCATAATAAATGACTCAAAGTTGAGCGACAGCAAATCCAACGGTTATACTATATTTATATATTTTATACTAAACCGTGTTCACTGCACTCTTTCAGGCAAAGCGAGTTCAACCCCGCATGTATGAAGCAAGTTGTTTGAGGTGTTCCGGCACAGTAAATATCCAATCGTAGAATTGTATGTTTGCTTTGATACAAAAACAAGTCAATAATCGGCTGCGTGTGCAGAGCAGAGTTTGTTATAGCCCCACCCACTGGCATTTGAACATACCAAAAGCCGTCTCCAACATGGACACACACGTCGCCCCACACAATGCCAAATATTAGAGAAGCTTCCTCTCCTCCAGTGCCGACCATTTATCATCCTGAGCTAGAGGACTCTAAGTATTTCTCCCCTTGGGTAAGAGATTGATGGTGACCTCATCTGAGTTTATCGAGCGTCCACCTACTCTTCCTGCCTGGCGAGCGCCAACCATGCAGCCTCTCTCTCTGCTCTGGTCCACCTGCTGCTGCGAGGCGGACGGATTTCTGCTCCTCCGACCGGCAGCCTGCACCCCAGTGATATGAAGAGATATCAGCGCCTTCTAATTCCCAGACGGATGGGATGATGTGACCTGATCTGATCCACTGGTGACCTGTTTGTCGCACAACTGTCATTTGAAATCCACAGTGGACAGACGCTCTATCAGAAAACTGCATGCACCAAAGGTCGAAAACTATTCAATACATCACATTGTATCTGCGTGGGAGGGAGGAACATTTGTTGGTGGATTTGACCATGTGAACCCACATAAAATGTAGAAATGTATTGCAAGAGAGTGCATCGTTCGTCACAGCAGAAATCTGTTCCAACATGACTGACACATATGTCTGGATGTAGACAAAGAAATGACTCAACGCATATTTCTTCTATGTATTTATTATTAGAATTGCTGTTATTATTGTTATTATTATTATCAAAGTTCATGTTCATGTTCATGTGTGCTCAGTTATTTTCCAAACCACATTTTTTTGAATGACTGTGCAGTGATATGACATAAAATGGTCAAAGAAAGTTGGAGTCCTCGCTTTGAGAAAGCTACTCAAATTTGCAGCCTCGATTCAAAACCGGAGCTAGCTGTTGACAATCAGGCACTCAGAGAGTGTTGAGCAACAGTAATCAACGATTACTATTTTGGACCAGATGTGTACTAAGATTTATCGATTCCCTTCTTAGCAGATTCCACACCCAAACAGTTGCACCAGCTCATATTTTCTTCTCTGACTCCGATAGAAATCTGATCATACATGGACTATTTTCTCTAAAAAATTGTTTTACAACACAAAATATCAAAACTCAGTATATCTCCACAAGTATATTTGTTTGATTTGTTATTTACTAAAAAAAACAAACAAAAAAACAAGTCAGACAATCACTGGCTGACGAGGAATGATTGATTTCTGAATAGTTATCGATCTTTATCCGGGATGTAAATGAAAGCCTCCTTGACAACAGTCCTGACAGCCGGCACTGATTCTATTTGGAAGATGAGAGGGAACGCGTGGAAAAATGAAGGCCATCTGTCTTAATGGTGCCATGTCCTCTGTATGCGGTTACTGATGTAAACAAGTCCATTTGTCAAGATGTGAAAAAAAACCTTGGACTGTCATAACACCCGCCGCACCCACTGCGAACCCCCCGCCTCCAGAAAGCCAAACTCAGCAATCTCTGACTGGTTTGTGCTCAGGCAAATCGTTTTAAAGACAACACGGCATTCATCTTTTAAACGCTGATCACTCGGAAACAACAAAAGTTCCAGAGGTGGACGTAAAGCGGAGGCAGCGCAGTCGATTTAAAGTGTCTGCTTTCATAATAAGATCTCAGAGTAGTCTGATGAAACTTTTCACGTCCTTATTGCCTCACATGGAGCACAAGGACAACTCCTCCTTCGTGCACATTGATGCATGCACACACACGCACACACAATTCAACCCTATTCTCATTTTTTCCCCCTGGTGTGCCAGAAAGTGGCCCCACGCCCTTAGCAAGGTTACATTAAATTTACTACTGATTTCTAGTGTGCAGGTAAGGACATTCTAGAAACATCTCTTGGAAATGCATGCTGGAGAACATGTATGTACATGTTTGACCTATGATCCTGTGTCATCCTTTAAGGTTGCTCCTTCTAGTTCTGCCTGACTATTCTGACTGTCAAGCAAAACCAAAAAACGAGCATCCTTGGGTCCGTGGGTGAATCCAATGATGCTTTTCGAGGCTAAATCTCTTCTCTCACCTCAGTTCCTTCATTGGTCTGTCTGTCCCAGGGAGAACGAACCCTCCTTCTGCGGTCGTCCCAGAGGTTTCTGCCCATCTTCCCTTGTTTTTTTGGGCAGTTCCACACATTGACTGAGCGTCTGAGGACATAGGGTGTAGTATATTGCAGACTGTAAAGTCCATCTAGACAATTAAATAAGTGTAATTGCGATGTGCTCTACAAATGGAACTGAATTGAACATTGAACTTAATTGATGGACCACGGTTTGTTTTTTGCACATGAACATGAGTCATGAGCATGAGACCAGGAATATAAAACAGTGTGACTTTGCCAGTTGCTAGCCTCGAATGTTGAGGGTAACGAGGGTAGGTAAGGACGTCCCTCTCTCCTTAGTGACCAAGAGCAAACTCCTGTAAAGTCGAGGCGAGTTCAGTATGTACTGCTACATACGCCCTACTAACGCCCCTTTCCCTGGTGGAAAAGGGGCGTTCCCTTCTGTCTCGTCTCACGCTCCAATGCCTGTCACGTTACCTGCCTGGGTGAACCTGTCCGCCCTAATGTCTTTCACCTCCCTCTAATTGTCTCCTGTCCTTTGGGACGATTTTGTCTCTTTCTTTCCATCTTTCTATGCCAGACCTTTACTTTGTGTGAGCGTTCCAGGACTAATCAACGATCCTTGTGTGCATTTCAGACCTTGTGCTGCTCTGTTGAACTCACCCATTTGTTTGTTGTTTTTGGATGCCTCTGCCCGTGGGACTGCTTATCTGTTGCCCGACCTTTATTTAATTGAAATGCTATTGAAAGTTACTATTGGAAGAGGGTGTCTTTGTTTTCCTGAAACACAAGTTGTCAGGAGCAATCTTTAGACTGAAACGTGCATAAATATTCCTTCTTTGCGCGAGGTGACTTCTCTGGATTTGTATTAACTTGTCTGCAAATCACACAAAGGTAAAAGGTTAAATTACAGCAGACTGACCTTGTCAGCGACTCGCACGAACAACGTCGATAATGTTTTTAACTGGCCGAATGAGACGGTCTTGTACTATCCCATTATCCAGAGATCGGATTGTGAAACACACACGTCTGATTATTGCGCATGGAGCAGCGAGTCTTAAACACACTTCTTATGAACAGCAAAGCTCAGTGCTTTGCCGCATGAGCAGAATCTTTCCTGTGTGTGGAAGGGCAGACTGTAAAATTACAGCCACTAAGAGGGTATCAGCAGAACAATTTAAATCCTAATTGTGTGAAAATGAAACAATCTTCTTCTCTCAGAAGTGGGGAATTGTCATCAACCCATTGAATAACTTGACTCGGTAACTCTGGATTGGATGGCCTATTTTTTAACATGCAACGCTCACACGCTTCCCCTCCGAACTATGTGATACAATCATATTGCCTGAAGCATGTTTTAATGAGTTGAAGAACCAAAATAAACCCTCTCTGGCTCTCTTGCGGTGTGTATGGATTCATTAACGGAGAAATAAATTGTCTTGACTTGGTTTAGCTCACAAACATTTTCCTCCTCCTCCACGTTTCATATAGCTGAGGCCTTTACAAACGTGACTCTACATCAGGCGTTGAATCGCTCACACCCACGGGTAACCTAAGAAGGAAATCACCTTGTCTTCTTTTCATTCCCAAGTGTGGAGGAATGAACAGCGCGTCACCCCGGTTCTCGACTGCTTTTGATCAATTCCCAATCACGGCCACGTATGATGCACTCGCTCTGTCTCCACGCTCACGCCATTTCGCTCGCAATTTATGCTTCCTGACAGGTTCGTGAATTGAATCTGCAAAGACAGTAACCCAACTGGCTGCTGCCAGAAAACATGCTCCTCCGAACCGGAAAATCATCTTTTCTTTCCGCTTTTGGGGAAGTAAATGATCACACGTTCAGCGGGGCAGCAGCGTTTTACTGCGTCAGAAGCAATGTTGGTCAGTGTCTAAATGAAGAATGCAAATGTTTTCACATCAGGGAAACCCATCTAGATACACATTAGACCGAAGACTCCACTTGTATTCACGCTTGTTGAGACGCACCCCTTCTGATATTATCTTTCAATGGGTTTTGCAGCCTTATTAACTGTGTGTTCAGGGTTATTGTGAACTGAGGGTTGATTACAGTTATGCGGACAAACATATGTTTCCTGTGTCCAGAACAATTCGACGTAGTCGACACTCAACAAAAAGTCTTTTCTTATCCGCACCAGCCTATAGAAAAGACAACAGAACTCTATTCATATTCATATGGTCTATAAAACACTGCGTGTGCAGAACTCATGTCACACACTCTGCACGCTGTAGCACTTCAGCATGCACTCTTCAAAGGTAATTACTCATTATACAGCACAGATTAGGAACAAAACCCGTCTGAGACACTGTTATCAGGAGAAAACGCTCAGACATCTGATAAAATCTCACAGAGCGGAATACACAAGCAGCAGTAGCGGGCCTTCTGATAAAACATGACACAGCATAATATGTGACATGGGGAGTATTATATGCAAAAGTGGGGGAAACCTGCATTATCAGGTCATGCCTGAGCTTGCAGCAGGCTGAGATTTAAATCCAATAAATGTCTTATTTCAGTTTTAAGGTTATTACAAACAAGGGAGACACAGCCAGAAACAACTAAATATCATATGTTTTGCTACTAGGGATGAAAAACAATGGTTACTTTCATCGCAGATCAATGCGTTTCTTATTTTCTGTCAAACGACAGAAGACTGCAACACTCCCAATGACGTCTTAGCATTTACAGCCCTGAAGAAAGGCATTTAAACAACACAAATCCCAGATATTTGGCCAATTTATGTTTGTAGTCGGTTATCAAGTAATTAATTGTTGCAGGCTTAATTGCCATTATTTCCGGTATTAATTTATTTCTGCACCCTGTCAGGAGATTGACATCTGCAGGCCAACGTGATCCCTGTCAAACAACTTGCTTTCATGTACGTGTACAACTCAACTTCTGAACATGCCTCAGTGGCTGCATGTCGGGTGACAGGTGAACGATCTCGCAAATGAGAGTTTTCTGACCTGCTTGTTTGTTTTCTTGATCTTACAACACGATTAAATGGTGCCAGTTGCAGGCACAATGGAGTGGAGGGTGCTGCTTTAAATACCCACCGGCTATGAAAAAAAACTCACAACACAGTAAGGTCTCTCATTAATTACCATTTCGAGCAGCATTTAATCCCACCTCATGCAATTAGCAGGAGACATCCAGCAAAAGATTACCTCGGTTACACTACAAATCACTGCACTGGAGCATTTTGGAGCAAATACTGGATGCAAGTGAATCGGGCTGACGAGCAAACAACCTTTATCTTTAAACTTTGATGATTATGAAGTTTGAAGAAGTCTTTAAAAATCCCTCACTGGTATGGTAAAAGTTACCCCACCCTACCCCACTCCGTCTCAGCTAGGTGTTAAAAATTCAGCATGCTGTGCTGGCTTTTCATTGAAATTCATAATGCATTAACTGATAAGTATGTAATTTCACAGATTAATTTAAATCATACTGAGAGGAAACACACTGACACTTCCCTCATGGAACAACTGATAAATGTAATACACCTCATGCAGCGGAAGACAAGTGGGTTTTTTTTTCTATTTCACCTGATAGAAACAGTGCATTGTCCACTTGCATTCCACGGACTAGTTTCTGGAAATAATTCCCGTCTCTTACCATCCTGTCCCCTCAAATTGCTCGAGGGCTTATGGTCACCAGGCATTTTAACCGGCCGTGTAACGGATGCCTACTACTACTACTACACCGCACTTCCTAAACTCACAAATGCCAGATTGTCGACGAAGCATATATCACCTCCGCTGAAACGATTACATCCAGCATAGCGGCAAACCAGCAGTTTTCAGCCAGGAAGTAGTCATTATCTCGATTATACACAAAGGCTCAGCTTAGACTGTAAGAACTGAAAAATAAGACCATCTTTGGGGGGTATCTCACAAGCACAATTTCTCCAAATGGACGTTATTGTGCTATTGTCGATAAGAGTGTCTGGCAGAGAGAATGTGAATATATCTTTAGTGATATTTTGAGAAAGGAAGAGTGCCTTTCAAAGGAGATTGCTGTTACTAGGCAACAAGCTGCAGAGCCAACTAAGGACTATAAGTGAGGGAGGGAAAAAAAAAAAAGTTTCCCCAGCTCTCTAAATCATGTAGTCTGTCTCTCTCCCTAACACATGTGTAAGTCAGAGCTTTCCTCATCCCTGATGAATGTAAGTTTGACCGAAGATAGAGGACTTATCCATTTTTTTACACTCCTGTGTTGGATTCCCGTCCAATTGAAACCGAGACAAAGATTAGACAGCGAATAGGGAGCACACCTGTCCATGTTGGTATATTAATGGCAAACACTCAAAACAAGAGATAACAGAGGCAACTGATCAAACATTTGAATGAGCTTTTGTTCATGTCTGAGCTTATACTGACCATCTTACACTGTTTGCATAATGCCCCCATCTTCATACTGACTGCACAACTTGGCTTGCAGTGATTTTCTGTAGATGTGACTCCTGTTGTCTCTTATGGTTATGAGCTTTGATTGGACTGAATCCAGGTTGCTGACCAATGCAGATATTTGTTCCCAGCTCACTAGCTTTTAAGCTTCGGCACGTCGAGGACCCTTAAACTGACAGAAATAAACCATAAACGCCCATTGGACAAGATTCATTTTGCTCTATATCACAGTCTATGAGTCCAAAGACCAAGCCAGTTGTAAGTTTTGTTAGCGTGTGTATTCTGGATAGTGGTGCAGAGAAAGGAAAACGACCTCTCGGGGTCCCCGGATCACTCCGGATCACATGGTGATAAATCATTGAGCCTTATGCTGTCAGTTTATTTAAATAATAAAACCAAACTTCTCTCACTTCAATGTCTCTCTCAGAAATACCACCCGCTCAAAAAGCCTCAAACATCACACAGGATGAACAGAAAGGACATGTAGAAGACATTATGATGGATACTTCATTTTCCTTTTCTATGACGTTAGAAAAGTCCATTCATAAATAATAAATATAGCATCTTCTGATCACAAGACGACACAGCAAATCAGATTTTCAAAATAAAACACCACAACCATCAAGCCACCGGTAAGTTTATCTCCAGTGTCACGTCTGAAATCGCTATAACGTTATCAAGCTTTTATTCACGTGATTCTTGTTCTTGCTATTTGTGTCAAAGCATACGCACCACAACCGATACGCACCGCATACGCTGTAAATCCACCTTTACAATTCCTGCGGGTGAGCACCACTTTAAGTCCCTCAAATCTTCGCCATGTGCACTTAAGATGTAATGAAATAGCAAAAAGAAAAACAGGTTGTGGAACAATGAGACAATTAAAACCTGCATGCCTAGTTTTGTCTCACAAGCTGACACACTGAGGGATTTTTACAATCCAGTGTGAAGTATTATCAAGGCTCTGCATGCAGAGAATGCGAAGCAGTTGGTTTCAGCGGCGAGAGATGAAAACCCTCAAAGAGATATCATGTCTATTGGCTGGAATAAGAACAAGAAAAGCATCTCAGATGAATCATGAATGATGACGTTTGATCCCGTGTTGTTTGAGTGACACTTTTGATCCAGTATTCTTATTCCTGTCATCTAAAGTCTGTTGAAAAAACCCAAAACAAAACATTACGTTATGTATGCATGTGACTTTAGTGTGTGTGTTTTAGCCACTGTGCACATTTTTTAACTCCACTCACAAAGGCCCGATCTAAATCGTATTTCACACAGCCTTATAATGCTTACGTTGGCGCTTTAGCATACTTAACTTGCAAAATTTTACTTTTTTTTTTTTTTTTAATTAAACACTACAGCTAGCATAACATAACATCAGACCCCTAAATCAAATCGCGCATTCGGGTGAAAGGAGTGAGTCAGAATTTCAGGCACCATCGTGTTAAATGTCAGTAATTTGGGTTTGGCCTCGGGTAACTGCTATTTGATAAAAAAGTGACATTGTGTAAGTTTAGCAGGTAAACACTAAGTGGGAAGGTTCATTCCCTCAGTGGATTAGTGTTGGAGCTGCATCACATTTAAACAGCCGGGTCCTTTTAGACTGCAGAGGCATCTGCCTGAATTACAATCAGCTTTAATGTGGCTCCAGGAAACATCAGATCAATATTGTCTGTGAGCAGTGATGAGTCCAGAATTGTTCTATTTATTTTTTTAAAGGTGCCCCCTTTGCTATCTGGTGACATCTAGAGGCCACGTTGTTCACTGCAACCTGCTGTTGCTCGTCACACGTAATCCTGCGTGTGTCAACCTTTATACTCAACGAGGAATACGGTTTGTATGTTTAAAAGAACGACATTCACAGTCAGATGACAAAGGAATCATGCGGATGGAAACGACATTCAACCCGTTTTTCACTTTGAAACACGAGAATCACTTGCAGTTGTTTGTTTATTTGTTTCTTCATTTCTCGCAATAAACTGAGATGCTCAGTCAGAGCAGAGATCAACACCCTCTGGTCATGGAGATATTGACAACATTTCAAATATAAATGATGGAATGGGAGGAATATTTTTATTTACGGTCAGAGTCAGCGCCGTGGCTCATTTCTTTCTGACAGAATTTGATGTGTCAGCAAAAATAAGTAACAGCGTTATTTTAACCCAACGGAATCTGTGAACACTCATCATACATTTGATTCTTTCTGTTTTATTCTGGTACATATAAAATGGTACATTTGTCCACAAAACCAAGATGTCCAGTTTATTATCATAAAAGCCAGAGCTGGGTACTGTTAAGAAACTCACAAATCAATTTGATTTTTGATTTTCTTTCGGCTTCAATTAGATTCAATATTGATTTAAATGCTTTGATATCGATTCACTAAGTAGAAATACACAAATAATAAACAGTACATGTTGGCAACATTTCAATATAATAATAAGAATATAATATAATCACACATGTGGTATGTGACTTACTTCACAGTACCTGAGTAATAAAACATCTGAAAATAAAACGCTATGAGCTCACATGTGCGTATGTAGTACAAAAGCAAAACAAACAAACATGACATTCCGTGTTGGTATTGTGCAGCATCTTCTTAAAACCTTGTTGTTTTTTTTGTGTACGGACAGAGTTTGGCGGTAGTTTGACGACAACAGTTCTGGATCAACCATTTTAGCCGCGGGTTGTTGGAGAACAGGGGTCACGAACGTGGTGCCCACAGGAACCCGGTAGCCCACAGGGACCTCATGAAATGCCTGCAGGCCTGTTCTAAAAATAGCCCTGTGTTTGTTTGAAAATTTGAAACTTTTACAGAACTTGAGAGAAAAGACGTGTTGCATGGGGAAACGTTCTACAGTACATTGTAACATCACCGCTGATGATTCTTCATGATTGTAATTGAAGTTAAACCATGCTTGATTATTTTCAGAGGTGTGTATCAAACTGTTAGCCCTCTAGATAACTGTCCATAAAACGTGATTCACATGAAGATGTTATGGACAGCGCCCCCACTGGCCAGGAGGTGAATCAATTAATTTCAATGGTTTTGCTTAGTTGATGTTGAATTAGAGGGGAATCATTTCAATTGATCAACTTTATTTTGACCCACCCCTAATCAAACCAGTGCAAAATTAACACATTCCAAATGGTTGATTAACAGATTCTTGACTTTTTAAAAAAAATTCCAATCATGAATTGATTCACAAAATTGTTTATTTATGTAGCAGTTGAAGTTTAAAGTTCCTAATCACCAGCTGTTCAAGTATAAAACAAAAAAAAAAATGAATCGCTGAATTCCAGCACGTACAGGTTGAAGAATACCTCCCTCAACTTTCGCTGTTGCAAAACCTGAAATTCTTTGAGGTATTTGTTTGCCAAACACAGGCTTTGCACGAAGCACGTGTGGGGAATAAAACCTCCCTAATCATAAAACATCATCTGTCATGCTGTCAAACATAATGACACAAAAGTTATTATATCAGATAAAGCCGCGGTGGCTGTGTACGGGAAACGGGTTTAGTATCTGCCACTTTCAAGTTCCCTGCGACTGACAAGCAGTAGTCAGATTAGAAACATTGATTTTGTTGACAAAAAGGAGGAGCAGACAGCTGAGGAGACAGTTCGGCGGATGTGTGTGAATGTTCTCAGCGCTCCAGAGAGTTGTGGAAATGTACAAAAAAAAAAAAAAAAAAGGAAAGGTTTTACACTGTGATATGCAGCTATTGGCAACAGCTTCCTGGGAGAAATGTGGGTTTACTGAGGTTTTGTCATCGTAGTACATGGAATAATTCCCAATATCTAGGACATCTTAACTGAAATACAAAAATAATAATAATAATAAAAACAAATCACTGAGCTGTTATTACAAAATATTTCACAAGAATCTTTTGACAAGAATTTTTTTTAATGAAAAAATATTTTAAATGGACGCTTCAAGTGCTATTTACACGACAAATACAGTGACGTAAACTACCAATGAGCTGAGACGTCGCCGCCTTCATCACCCTGCTGAAAGCAGCTGCTCTGTGTGCTTTTTAACCACTGAAACACTCTTCACCTGAAACAGGTGTTTCTTGTGCCTAAATAGGTCAGGTAGAGCTTTTAAACTGAGAATAGAATCCATGTCTGCGTAAACGGACCTTTTCGGGGTTCTTTATTAATGTTATTATCCACCAACTCCCCTCTGGGTATTCGTCTAGCACCACATTGAAATATTACTTATATGCATAAAACCAATACACTCAAAGTTTCTGACATCAAGTTTCCATTTGAAATAAACACCCTTTCATCACGGGGCGACAATTTTGATGAATTCGGCTTGATTGAAGGGTGAGGCACGGGCTGCAGCCGGTAGCATTAGTTGCTTCTGGCTACAGCCGGCGGGGGCTGGCTTTGACTCATCAGCGCTTCCATAGCAGTCTGGAAAATGGGGCTCAGGCAAGTCTGTTTTTTTTTTTTTTTTTTTCTCCACACTGCCAGGACCCCTGAATTAGATTTTGTAGGCATCTGCTCACTGGGATGGCTCAATATGTCTCCAGGCTGGGGTGTCGTGTCTGGGCACCACGGCCGCCTGTGCAATGTTTAAAAAGCAAACACATCGGTCGGGGGTGTCTTGAACATCAAGCAGCAGCAGCCCGATGAAAGAACAAAAGGTCTGTGGGGGGAAAGGTGACAGAAGATGACGCAAATATGTTGGAGACACACCTGCTGCCGTGCACTTTGATGAATATGTGCTTGTCACCGCCGCAGCCCCGCAGGAAAACATAATTACAGCTATTTAATTTTGTCTATCTTGAGTGTTCCACTGTGTCGCAGAGGAGCCCGGCGTCGGCCTGGATTCATCACATGCTTATTACCAGAGGTCATAGCTCATGCTGCACCGCCCATCTCCACCTTCTTCTCATATCACTGGAGATAAATATATATATATATATATACACACACATACATACATACACACACACACGCTGTGGCTGCGCAGTGGGTGTCGGCTGCTGCTTCGCTGCCCCGAT
>JBBMJM010133477.1:0-12273 GCA_037832705.1 Centriscus cristatus
TACTGTTGGCTTTATAAAAGGTCTTTTTTATTCTATTTTAACAAAGAAACAAAATCGACCACATGGGGCCAAATGGTAAATCAAATTGTGGCATCAAACGTGTTTATAAATTCAGAGGTTGAGAGCTGAGACGCTATTAAAACACCTTGCCAATTAAATTAAAAATAAATATAAGACACAAAAGGGTCATATGAAAGATGCTGCTTGCTTTGTCATGACAGCCGAGTCAAACAAACAGAAAAAAAATAACAAAAAAACAAGCAAGTGTCGAGGTAAAATCATTGACACGGTGGAAATGCAAACTCGGATTCATTTCATTTTCATGTTGCTTTCTTTGTTTCCTGTAACATGTTGTTGTGATTTCGTCTTGCTCCTTCTTCTTTTTTGCTTTCTTAAGTTGTCTGACCTACGGGTCAGCACGCCGTGGATGATTTTTAGTACCTCATTAGTCTCTGAACATGTACGCGCTTTATTCAAACAGAGACTTTACTTTGTCAGAAAAATGGAGCACAAACCGAACAGACAAAAGCAGTTAGACTGATCCTACTGCAAATTACTATGAGTGTTAGTTAGTTTTTGGCACAGTGTGTGTCGGTATTGAAAAAATGTTTTCAGTGACTGCCAGTCCTGCTGTGTGTGAACATCATCCGTCAAGTCATTTTGGTGAGCTAGTAAAAGTCTTTCAGTTCAAAATGAATAGCTCATTACTCCAACCAAAAGCTTTTAATTGTAGGCAGTTCATGTGAGTGAATGTGTGTGTTTCAGCAACTTTTGATCTCTCATCAACTCTGCAAAAATCCCTGAGACTTGGAGATGCACGGGACATCGGCCTCTGAGTGATTCTGGGTCTTTGGCAGACAACTGAAGTAATTTGTGCGTTTTGAGCAAGTACACTGACACACACACACACACACATACACACACACACACACAAATGTGTTCCAACAGGCACACTCGGTGACACCTGCAGCGACTCGAAAACAAACAAATGCAAAGACAGATAGTGACAGGTGAGGTCACACACACACACACACACACACACACTCACTCACATAAACACACGCGCTTTGGTTGATCAGAGCTGGTTACAGTGTCACCCTGCTCCCCAGCTCAAACCCCCCAGGAGACCGCTCTCTGTCACTGATGCCACTTTGTAGACAGCCTCACACAGCTCCTGTCTGCTCTATGTGCATTTGTTTATCTGAGTGAGGAGGAGAAATGTTTCCTCCCAGTGAAAAATAGATAAACACCAATAGTGTTTCTCTCAAATCGCACATATTTATATATATATATATATATATAATATAGTAGGAAGCCAGAATGAATTAAAAAGGAAGCAACAGTTAAGAGTTTCCTTTTGGAGAAAAACGTCCGAAAGCAGCCGCTCCAAGTGTTTAATTTCACATCTTGTTTTACAGTTTTGGCAACACAAACCTAAAGTATGTGTGGATGCCGAATGCAGTTAATATTACATTGTTTCCCAGCTGAAAAGGACATAATTATTTCCATCCCTCATAGGGCCCCCCGGGAAATGTGGATAATTCGCAAAGCAACAAAGAAATAGCAACTTGGAGTCCCTGTGTTTTTGACATCTCCGGGCAGAATGCCACAGCTGAGCTAATGGTGTGGTAAGCGATAAAATGTAGGTTTATGAGGGATTAGTCAGCTGTGTGTGAAACAGACGTACACACACATGCACATGGAGGCACACGAGATTCCCCAAGTTTAGCAATGCATTAGTGGTGTTTACGACAGCTTTGAGTGGAGCTTACCCCTGTCCCGGTACTGCCCCCAACACCACCAGCGCTGCACACACTCACACACTCCAGACACAGAAACAAGTCTGACGGAGGGGGGGGTGGGGGGGGGGGTTAGTTAAAGGACTGGAATTGTCAGTCACAGATGGTCACGGAGATCGGGAGGGATGTGGCACTGTAATGCTTATACATCTAACATGTGTATACATATGGTAAAGAAGAGGGAGGTATTTTTAGGAACAGCGATGAAGAGAAGTGGGGAGAGCGGGTGGGGGGGTCGGCAGTGTAGAAGACGGGCCAGAGACAGGAGGGAGAGGTCGGTGGGGTGTCTCACAGCAGGAAGATGTAGAAGATAGTTAACACAGGAGCATCTGGATCAAAGTAAGACACTGAGAGACTGAGATGCACAAGGGCGATGGAACGATGTTAAGTAGAATTCAATTAGCTTTGCAGAGATCTCTTCAACATGCATTATTCATTTATTGTTAAAGTCCCAAATAGCCTCCATTAAGCAGAGACACTTCTTGAAACACCGTGGGGGCTGCCATTTGCGGTAATCTTTAAAAAAAGTACAATTATTTTTATAAAATAGCAACAACAAAATAGCTTTGAGACAGTGTGTCCGTGGTTGCTAACGTGATACCGGTTTGTATCACGCATGTGACATAGGGACAGACTTTCAACCTAAACCACGATCGTTTTGAGCACCCAAAGCCTAAACTCTCACCCACGCTTATAAGTTCAGGGTGGTGACCAGAAGAACGTGGGAGCAGATACCCACAGTGGGAATGAGCTGCATGCTGGCTGGGCAAAGCATTAGACGTGGGGTTAGGAGCTCAGTCATCCCGAGGGAGCTCGGTGTTTGAGCCACTGTACCTTCATGCTGAAAGGCGTCACCGAAGGTGATTTGGGGCATGTGATTTGGAGACCTGCCTGAATGTTCCAGCGCTGAAACAGGCCGATAGATTGAAAAAGGTGGTATCTGCAGAATGTGAGCGCTGAATGCGTAGGTCCATCAAAGAAGCATGTGACATGTTGCAGATGTTGTGTATGGTCAGTCCACACATACACTATTAACCTTTTCAACTCACACAAACACCATCTCTTCCCCCTCCTCCATCTTAAGAGACAGATTAAACATCATTATGGATTTTTTTTTGGAGCCGAAAAGATGGACTGTGCTTGATATAGGACACACACACACACACACATACACACATACACACACACTTAGCTAGGAGCTTAGCAAACACTGGAATCTTCTTAAATCTATACTAATCCATTATCCTCTGGGTGCACTGTTCCTGTCTCCTACTGGCAGGAGCGACCAGTGTCTGCGTTTTCCTCTATGCGCTGTTTGTGTTGATATAAATCACACTTGACAGCAGTCTGTGGTAACTTATATCTCACCAACATATATGCCGAGTATGCTGTATAAGTGTGTATATGTATGAGTGTGCTTGGTTCATTTAAACCACCAGCGGCTTTCAAAGTTTAAAATGTGTGGCTACATAACGGAATTCAATAAAATACTAACTTTAGATTGAAAGGCCAAATAAAGCATTAGATTAGCCTTTTATCTCCCCTTCCTGTGCACATGTCAGCATCTGTGGGACTTAAGACAAGACTGTAGGGGTACGGCGTCATATCTACTTGTCTCTCTTCTGGGATGGCGCGCTAATCAAATATGATTATGATGTTGACAAAGTAACCCAGCAGATAGCGCTTACTCAACCTCCGCAGGAGTTGACTGTTTCAAATGAATCGGAGAAAACACGCTTTATTGGGCTGGTTGGGGGGCTGTTTGTGTCGTTGAGGAGAACACCACATAAAAGATACATGCACTCATTCATTAATGAGGCCAAACACACTGCACACAAATAATCAACTAATTGAATGTTGGATACATAACTCCATTGATAAAAACGTCCCTTTACCTCCTGCCACTGCCGAGAGAAGTGAATAAATCAGCCCAGTTGCATAATTATTGACGTTGTTATGCCTCCTGTCTGAGGATAGCGCGCACGGAGAAATAAGGAGACGGGATAAATGAACGAGCATTGAATATGTGATTAACTGAGAGGAAATCAAAATGCATGTTGGCTATAAATCAAACATCATAAAACATATCCAGCATGCTTCTTCATTAATCATTGGAAAGATTTTATTTTGTTCGCTGGTGGCAGGAGAGATGCTGAATGTAAAATGAGATTCTGAATTTGTCTTAATATGCATCCTGGGCGATGTCTTAGAGACATGTTTGTTGGAGATAATACAAAATAATACGTAAACAAATGTGTTCTGTTCCTCATTAGGATAGGTATGCTGGGAAGTGATCCAACCAAGAAGCAGGAGAACATGTAGACTACAGCCAAACTACAGACTACAGTCAGAAAAAAATTCATCGTCACACAAACGGACATCATTAGAAAGGTCCAGTTGTGTAGTTTCATTTGAGACGTGCTCCACCTTGCTGCAAAGAATAATTTGTGAACAATTCAACTGAGAAGGGAAAGGGGGTGTGAATTTGGATGCAAATTGTGTCTCTAGGGCTTCTAGAGTTTTAATCCAATTTTTTCCCTTTTAACTCCTTTACTCCTGTTAAACGGTTTCTGTAGTTTTAATATGTGAGACTTATCCTGTATTTCTTATATGGTCTTAAAGCATTAGCTGCCGCACTTTAATTCGCCTGTGAGTATGGAAATTCACAGAAATTCCACTGTCACATTCATGTATTTGAGGGTGATTCTCAAAAATACCGGCGTTTGAGCAAAACAAGACAATTATTGGTTATGATTAAACTGAAAACCAAATACAAGAATGTCAGGCCTCAAGACCAACGGTCTGCTACCCTCAGCTCTGGGCAGACACATAGAAAGCCTAATTCCGGGAACACATGCTGGTTAGGATTGTTGCCTTATAATAGGCCGTCCCAGGAGTCATCGAGGGATATTGTGAGCCCCTATTTATGTCAAACAACAACCACTGAGAGCTCTTACAGTGTTGCCATTATCCTGACCTTTGGGCTGACTGGAGCCCTTAAAATAGTATTCATAGTACGATATCAAGAAGAATACTGGATGTCTCTTTGCGTACTGTATAGATACACTATTGCCCCATCTTTGTCAAAAGTATCATTTACTTTTTACCAAAAAATAATTATCTGTCTAAACCATTTACGAGGCCATTAGTGTCCACCTGTGTCTGAATGGGATTGCTGCTTTTGCTATTACCCACAAAAATCAATGTCAAAACCAGACTGCACCACAGTGACAGCAGGGGGAAAATCTTTTTGAATACATGACAAACCTAAATCATCCTTTTTCTTTACTGGGGGAATTCTAACTAGAATCCACTGTGAGCACACACTGTTTTGATCGATGTGACACTCAGAATGAAAACTCCCCACACGTGGAGTTTTCCGAGGCGAGTGGCTCTTCTACGACTGGAGCCGTTTCAACCATGATTCTGATGTGATTCAGCTTCTGAATGACGTTGAAATGAATGGAACGGCCTTTTCTCACAACAAGTTGAAAAATGGGTGATTTGATAAACATTTTTCTAATACTAGTTTTCACACAGTCCTGCAAACTGAAGAGCAACCTTTTGACGATTTTAAATGTTGTGTAATGTGAAAAAAATGGGTAATATGCAAATTATCTGGGTTTGCAAACTACCTGTGTTTTTCGGGTAATTTGCAAAGCTAGATAGAGAGCTAGCTAGCATTACCAATGTTATCAAAGCTAGTCCCAACCTATTAAACCCAGAGGGATTAGCTGTTTGCAAACTACCTGTGTTTTGTTTGGAATGCATATAATGCAGACTGACTGCGGACTTCCCTCAATTAAGACATTAAATCTGGCAAATATTGTATTTTTAACATGATATTAATTGATTAATGAAACAATTGATTTCATAGCAGCATACACTGTATATTATTCAGATTTATTGTCCACTGAGAGTCCACCATCCCTGATTGGTGGTCCTGTCAGTGCTGCATGAAAATAACTGCCACTTGGCTGCATTGAGTCAATGTTTATTAACTTATATTTCTGACTCATTCTTAGCTAAACATCACAAATGATACATTTCTAATGTCTGCGATTATGTTGATTACAACAGAAAGACGTCTACTCAGGGCCAGGGCTAAAATGGCTAAAGAGAGATGCAACACACGTACTTTGCCACATATGACACGATTTGGCAGGTGGAAAAAGGCAGTGAGCAATTTCTCACTACTCCAGCTCACAAAAGCAAAGGTGGTGTTTTTCTCCAAAGAAGGCCTTTCAAAATAGTTACCTCGTCTCTCGAGTCAGACCTAATCAGAGCTAGGTCCTCATATGCTCTGAACACAAAGAAAAGCAGCATGATGGTGCTTCAAACACAGACTGTTCAAGGGTTTTAACTAGATATCGCTGGTTGACACCCCAGTCCCCAGTAATGGTCAAAATACCTCAGGGAGATCTGTAACTGGCCACTTTACTCCTGTGTTCATGACTACATTTGCGTATTGTAATTTCTTTGGACGGAACTCATGCCAATGATTATCAGTTTTAAAGAAGATTTGGTCAGTGACCCTTGACCTCACAAGATTAGTCAATGAGAGCTACACACCATCTTAGGTCACATGTCTAATTATTGCCTTTAAGATGTCAGTAGCTATTTTATTTTATTACAAACACCATTTGGTAGCAACATAAAACACGAGTTTATTTCTGTTTATTTGGGTTTTTTAAGCACATGAGATATGGAAATCAAAATTATACAGCCATCCCGTGTTCAACCCTGCAGGTAGGAGTAATGGCAGATTTTTAAGGAAAAATCCACTGTGAATATGTCACGGTGAGGAAAAAGAAGTGCAGCTGCACGACTCTCCCTTGGCAGAGCATATTAAACCTTTGGGAACCCAACAGTGGTGTCAGCAGGGGTTTTGCATCGTCTATCAAAAGGTAAAAGAAACTACCATGGCATCACCAGTCAGGTTAGACTCTCGGTCCGTAGCGAGCAGTGAAGCAGCTGGTGTGAGTCAGTGTGGATTAAAAGCAAAAAAATATATGTGACAGTGAGAGGAGGATGATGTTTCCTTCATCTCCTTGAGAAACAAAGTAGCTGTGTGTGTGAGAGAGAGAGAGAGAAAGGGTCAATGTAAAGGACGGTGTCTCTGTTAGGCTAACGCCGTATGTGTCTCACACACAACCTGACCCAGCATAAAACCAAGGCAATTAAAGCTCATCCTCCAACAGGGCTCAACAGAGGAGCGATCCGAAATGGCCTCAGCCGAGAGTAAACATAGACTAAGGATGAGGAGAGGTAACTGGCAGGAGGAGAGGGGAAGAGGTTATGCAAATGACCCTGGCCTCCAGCAGAGTTGAGTCAACGGAGTTCCTCCACGCTGTGGCAGGAGCGGAACGTATAGGCAAACAAGTCACTGAGCTCTGAACCTGATCCCTCCTTTACAATGCCTGTCTCTATTTAGAGCCAGGATTGTTTCAGTGAGTTCACCGAGCATCTTCTCTCTGCAGAGCAGAGAAACCCTCCCTCCGGTGTTTATATGCTGTTCTGTGTGCTTCCATGTTGTGCTGTGTACATATCACCTCATGTATCGCCATTGTGGGTCAAATAAAAGTTTCTTTTCATTTTTTTTTCTTTCACTCTTTGATTTTGGATTCAAACCTTTCGAGTAAATTCACTTTAATTTCCTTTCCGGCGTGTGTCTCTCAGACAGCTAGTGTCTCCATTTACCCGTCGGATTCGTCTTTGCGTTGGAGCAGCAAGACGCCTGGGTCTATGTGGGTATATTTTCATGCCATTCTGGTGGGAGAGGCTTGGCCTGGTTTTCAAAGCCTGCTGCCAGATGGTGGGAGCAACATGCAAGGCAAAGGAGAAGGGAAAAAAAGAGAAAACAAGTTTGACTCCATAATGCCAAGACCAGATGAGAAGACATAACCCAAATCATACACTCATAGACCCGCAGACATCCAATCTTGCATCATGATCACGACTTCAAAAGACCACTTCCTTTGACGATGTTATTTTGCAGGAGGCCTGACATACGCTGGGCTCTGCTATTGTTGGAATATAAACACAACCATCTGTTCACCGTGCTAACAGCACCTTATATGAACAATGCGGCCGTGTAAGTACAGCACAGTTCAAAACCAAATGCAGAATGTCCAAATGTCATCCTTTTCGCCGATTTCAACATGGCATGACACCCTCTGACAGGAAGCTGGTGGACTGATTTCAACTCACTGCTGAAATTATATATCTTTACGTTAGGTCTTGGATGGAAAAGTGGCTTATTAAACTTTTCCAATCATAAGAAACCAGTTCTGATCTGAGGAAAAAACTAAAAAAAATTGTCCACTTGTCTTTTGTCTATGCCAATTTAAAAGTCTCTACTCTATTTTCTCTGTCTGACTTTAATGAGGTTATGTGTTCAAAAATATAGCTCATGAGAGACTCATAATATGCAGACGAAAATATTATTGGTTTTTAAATGAGCTTGAAAATATCACAAAGTAGTCTCAGTGATCAAATTCTGGTCTCAGAGACGCTGTGTAAATTCCACATCTCTTGTCTGATTTGCTTATTTATTCATTTCTTGCTAATTTCTCAATAATATCCCACCATGTTTCAAAGACTTTGCTGAATCCTCTGACCATGTCGTTAGTCAAATCTCAGAAACCATTCTGAAGGCTGTTTGTGTTAGTAACTATTGTGTTAACGTGTAGGGGAAACTGGGGATCACTGTAACGCAAGGATAGCTTGACCAATCAGAAATGAGCTGTCAATACAGGCCAAGCCCACTTACTACTCGGGCTCACTGGTGGAGCTTTACACATAGGTAGATGGTCTGAAGTGCATAAGCCACAGTTAATCTTCTCTGGGCGTGTTGGTCTAAAATGAAGGGGTGTTGCTAGTTAGACAACGTAGAAAGCAAATAAGCCTCTGACCAAGTCAACGGCGCAGTATTTGGCTGTTGATGAAGATAGTGATGTGTCTCTAAGCAAGTGTACAGACTCAGCTCTGTTATCTGATGGAAAAAAAGCTGAGAACAATATACCACAGGTATTTGGTAAGATTTATTCTTTTCTTTTAATGACGATATGGAACTATGACGAGGAGAGCGGAGTGCAGTGCAGTCATGGTGCTTTTCTACTACACAGTTCCAGTCGTTTTTTTGTCACAGACAAGCGAGAGAACAGACAGAGCAGGACACAAACCCTGATGTACTGATTCTCTGTGGATGGATTCACTCACTGAACTGAGCCTGGAGCCATCTTCAGCGGTTCAAACCAACAGATCAATGAACTGTAGATCAGTTCAAAATATCAAGAACATCTGCATTCGCCTCTGACTGTGAATGAGAGGTGACAGTCTGATTGGCTTATTGAGTGGTACGGCCACAACGCACCCATTACTAATTCACAGAGTAAGTCCAAGCCATGTGACTGACGCGCCCATGCCATCTCTCGTGCAAAATTCTAATGTTGCTGCACGATGGAACACTGCACCCATATAAGTTTTGTCTCCAGCCCAATTTTCACACTGCATTGCACCGAGAGAGAATATTGAGTTTGCTCCAGAAGATTGACGAGAAAACTCGGCAGCAAAATGTTATTCTCCTCTCGTGCTTGAGAGACAGAACAGAGGTCACGACATCCCAAAACAAGCTGGATATTATTCACAGCAAAATGTGTATCAGTGCCAGTCGCTAAGAGATTGTACATTGAATATCCAATTCATGTGAAATCAGACGTGGACTCAGAGGCGAATAGGTCTTTGCTGCTTTGCAAGCAAGCATATGGAGAGGCCAGACAGCTTAGACCCCATTTGGACCAATAAAGGGGTACAAGTCAGGTCAATGAGCCCAAGTGCAAAGATTGTCCTGACATGACCTCCTGAACAGATGATCCTGACTTGTATGTACCCCTTACACCTCAGTGCTCAATGACCCCCCGCCGGTGCACACACACATGCTTTCTGCTCCACACACACAGGGCTGGACGTCTGTCTGCTGGTGCCTGGTGCCATCACCCAACACAGGTGTTGTGATACAGAGGATTTCGAGAACTCACATGAACTACTGTTACCACATGACTGGGCTCAGACAAATCGGATGAGGTGGTCGTTTTGGTTCTTTTAATCCTACTTTTGGGTAAAGACACATTTACATCCATGGACTACATCTATAATTGTGTCCCCTTTAAGGAGGTTATTATATTAAGTAATTACATTAGTAAATTGCATTCTGCCACTAATGTACTTAAAGACTAGATTGGATGAATTAAAGTTAGTTTCAACGTGGCTTTTTGCATCACAAATGAAGGAGACAACTAATGCAACCTGAGGCTCATCAAACACTTTATTTGCATGTGTTAATAAGACAGAATTCATTAGCCTGCATCTTATTCAACTAAATTGCTGTAGTGCTGAATGTTTTATACTTGTATCTTCATTCAGAATGCAGTATGAAGGCCATTATTCTTCATGCCACTGAGAAATAACAGAATAGTTTTAATTAAGGCCATTAATGGGTTTTATCTGCTAATGCAGTCAGAACAGAGAGGATCACTAAACCAACTCCATGTGGAACTGTGAAAGTGTGCTCCCTTTCTGTGACTATACACAGAAAATAACACACAATAACTGAACTAATACATGACAGTAGATGCAACAGAGGCATTCTCAGGGTTGTAACTGACAAGCAAGAGAACTTAATGACGTTTGGAGAGGGTGTGAGGCCGGTCCTCTGTGTGTGAGGGTACAGATGAATCATAGTGATTTTATAATGAGACATCAGGTAAAGGCTGCAGCCGACCACTGTTGGACTCAGTGCAGCTGTGTTGTAGACATTCAAGATGAATTTCTCAGCCCCAAAGCTCTTGGCAAACTATCTAGGAATGTACTTTGATTATCCAGGTGAGTGGTAGGGCAGTCATTAATTAGCTGAAGGTCCATTTGGCTGATTCCGGTGGTTTTGGGTATCATGTTAATATCAAACATCAACACATGTGAATCACAGGTAAGGACCAAAAATGCAGAGCTCGTCAGATTTAAACACCATGCCAGTGTGTGTCCTGCATTTTCCTTGACAACAAACCGTTCAACAAAGCATTCAATACAATGAATGAGTGAATAAAGTCATGAAATACATCAGGCAGTTTAGGAAGGATATAATACTTTCTTGTTTTCAGTAGTAAAACCCCAGTGGGCCATTTAATTCGATTTCAGTAGTCCAAGTCTGACTCGCTGTTTTCTCCAGTGTATTTTACCGATTGCTACCCATTATGGAGCTTTATGTTCACTACAAAAACACCGTTCTCATGTAAACTCTAACTATGGAAATGGAATACACAGTGTCCAGTATTTGTAATTGTAATTTTAAAAACTGAAATGAACTAAAGCGAAACAATAACCTGTTTGCACGCGATATCAAATCCCACAACACCCCACACAATCTTGCACCCTGTTCCTTTAGGCCACAACCAGTTTCCTGCTGGTTCAAGCCCACCAGCCCATCTATCCCATCCAATCCCAACCTGCCGTTTTCCATAACTGTCAAGCCTTTACAAGTGTTATCCTGTGCTGCCATCAATCAGCAAACATTTCAACCATGTATGACATCCCAACCCACCCACCACTTCCACTGCATTTGTCTTGCCACCTCTGAGGAAACCTCTCCAATCAGAAGATGCCCCATCAAGAAGTTATTCCAACATCAAGCGCCATTCTTCACCACCACCACTGACATAAAACGCATCATTCCTTTGAAAATCCGCTGCTTGCCCTGATGAAGTATTTTCCGTCGATGGAGAGGGTGGAGCGGCTGCCTTGGATCTCCAAGTATTTGAGATCGTAACAAACATCCAACTTGTCAGTGCTCGACTCAGGCAAGCCTCAGCCATTACTGCCTCTTACTCTGATGACTTCTATAAACACATTCAGGTAATTTATGATCAGTCTATAGCTTTTGCGAGAAGAGGACTTTTGAATTCATTCCTCCTCTAAGTGCGCTGATGTGTTTGGCAAACAGAGCAAAGCTGAGACTCTCTGGCCTCTTCTCATTTAGCTCAATACAACAAAGGAAGACACATTCATTATTCCTCCTCTATCTCTTTTACTCTGCCTCCCTCTCACACACTCCCTGTCCTTGCTATTAAAATCTGTGGGTATTTTTGTTCCCGTTAAATGAATTATACCCATTACTCTCGCTGACAATTCTGCATTGAGTGTGCGCCCCTCAATTTAACATTGTTCTAATTCCTCTCACTATTATTGCAATAAAACATTCATCATAATAATTAACCATTTTGACATCTAATTTAGACTAATTAATTTGAGAGACATAATGCTTGTGTTATATTGAGCTTTGTGAATTGCTATGAAACTTCCCCTAATCACGAGGACTGAAATGAGCCTTATGAGTTCCAACATGCTTTGACACACACACACACACACACACACACACACACACACACACACACACACACACACACACACACACACACAC
>JBBMJM010133516.1:0-12266 GCA_037832705.1 Centriscus cristatus
ATTATTTGAAAACGTCCATCGGTTCCTGGAAGCTGAGACCAAGCGTGCTGCTGTTATTACAGTAATTTGTTCGTCATCACCATCATCTGCACATTTACTCTTGTTGCTGGAAGCCGAACGAGTCATTACCGTAATTACAGCAACTCTTCCACCTTCAGGAACTAATCAACGTTTTTAGGCAGCACATAGTCGTGTAATTATGGGTGAGTGTGAGTGTATTGTCCGTGTCAAAGCGTTGACCCTGTAGAACTCTGAATACCAGATATGAACCTTCGGTCGTCGTCTGTGGACTTGTGATTTTACAACCTGTGCCGTCACAAACTGCTGCCGTTTGTTCCTCAGGGTTCTACGGGAGCAGTGGATACGAGCCAAGTACGAACGGAACGAGTTCTCTGACCGGGGGAAGAACTTTCCCTATGAGGAGGGTGAGCATGCACGCACACACATATACACACACACACACACACATGCACACTGACCTCTGCTGCTGTCCCACAGGAAACAGAGACGGCATGTTGATGAAAATGGGGCGGGACAACGGGCAGTTTCTGAGCCGACGATTTGTCCTCTCGGAGATAGAGGGGACTCTGAAGTATTTCACCAAATATGACGTAAGCAACACGCACATGACACATACACCACACCAGCACACATACCTGCAGCCTCCTCCGTGCTCTGATAATCTGTCGCCGTTGTCATTTCCACCCAAAATGGTTGTGCATTCATTTGATTGACTCTCATAAATTCATCAAACCGTGACTTTGTCACTAGTAGTCAAAAAAAGTTATTAAAAAGCAACATTGTTACTCAAGTCCTGACCTCTGAACTCCTTTAAAACGTTCTTTTTTATTCCAATAATAAAACAAAAAACAAAGCTCCATCTCTGGGTGGACTCAAACCGCCGACCTTTGGCTTAACAGCCAGACAAGCAAAGCCACTGTACCACAGAGACAGTCCACTGCTGCTATAGTGGCAATGCTGAAAATATCTGACAATGCATAAGAGATTCCTGGATCCAAATGGTTCTAGAACAACAACAACATTTCGTCTTCTGGTCCAGGGGCCTGTACCACGAAGCTCGATTCATAAGTCCTGGATCAGTCACGTTGATCCAGGACTGAGTTAGCGAGACCGTGGCGATCAGGATAGATCTGTACCACGATGCTGGATATCATCTCGATAACTCAACCCAGCTTTGTCACAACAAGACCCGTGAACGAGAACGTATAAGAGGTGTGTTCCGAGGCAACAGACCAATCACAATCACGAGTTCACGAACGGGAGACAGAGGCCTCGCGCCGGCTGCAGAGGTTAATGCTGGAAAAGTAGGAGAAGTCAGATATTGTAGAGAAGACAAACACTGTGGAAGCTGCCGGAAAAAGTGTCTGACAACTCATCTCAGACTATGTAAATCTGTATGTTGATCATTAATGACTCAGTGAACCTACAACATCCATGAATCCCTTGAAATCACATGACTTCATCAGGAGACTGAGCACGGGGACAAAGGGGGTTTGATGGACGCGCCTCCACAATAAAAACTACAGGCTCCGATGTCTGATGTTTAGTTTGATTTATTAAGACTGAACCCAAACAGTGAATCCCAAACAGTGAATCCCACAAAAAACATTAAAAACACTGTGAAAGTGATTGAGCAAACGAGCTAGTGGTCGGCAAAAAGTATGGGCAGTATGTAAGTATGTGAAAGTAAATTAAGTCAGATACATATTTACGTACATATCTGTCTGCATCAAAACCTCATCTGTAACCATAGCAACAAAGGCCGTATCACACTTCCCTCCCTGACAAATGAATTTCCCCAGAGTCATTTGACGTGCGGAGCTTCCTTTGTCTGAGGAGTCCATCACCTCCTGTTCGGTTTCTCTCCTGCAGGCGAAGGAGCCCAAAGCGGTGATCAAAGTGGACACCATCAACGCCACCTTCCAGCCCGAGAAGATCGGAAACCCCAACGGGCTGCAGATCACGTACCTCAAAGACTACAGCACCCGCAACATCTTCGTCTACCACGAGAACGGAAAGGTCTGGTGGCGCATGGATGGTTGTGAGAACTCAAAGTTGCTTTCATATTTCCCGCACGTTCATATTTCCAGCACATGTGTGAGCACCAACGTACGCTAGCGTGGGGACGCAACTGGTGCTAAAGAGCTGAATTACATTTTCTTGACGCGTGTTTTTTCTCTATTTTAATATTGAACGTTTGATTGTCTGTTGTTGAACTGACATGGATCTGTGTGTCTCGTAGCTCTGTTGAATCTCATCGCTGTTTTTTTTGGTGTGTTTTTCTTTGTTTCCTTCCAGCAACAAAGACGGACAGTGAGCGCATCTGTTACCGCACTAACCACAGCGACATTCCATTCACTTTTTTTTTTTTTTTTCCACATTTATTTATTGAGTTTTGAGTATTACAGCATAGAAAACACAAACACTCATAAAACAAACAAACAAAAACAGACAAACCCACCCCCACCCACCACCCCACCCACCGACAGAGGTCCGGCTCGGTGAGCTGGGAAAGTCACGTGACAAAACAGTCCAATCACAGTTTTTGTCGTCTGTGTGATGACTAGTTTCTAGACAGGGGTCGAGATATACTGCTGTCAAATCGACAGCACAGACTCAGGACGGGGTTTGTAGGATTGTTGACGCAGCTTTTCTCTCCTTCAGGAGATCGTAGACTGGTTCAACTCCATCCGAGCAGTTCAGCTCCACTATCTGAAGGTGGCGTTTCCTGGTGCAACTGATGCTGAGGTGGGAAGACACACACACACACACACACACACACACACACACACACGCACACAGAGAGGACTTGCTCTTCACTGCCTCCTGTGGTGTGTGTTTTTTTTCCCCCCTGCTGCTTTCAGCTGGTGCCCAAACTGACCCGTAACTTTCTGAAGGAGGGGTACATGGAGAAGACAGGACCTAAGGTGAGTTCATACACGGACGCATTCGGTGGCAGAAGCTGATCCGAGGTCAGTCAGACAATTACAGAGATTGGACGCCATGAGAGACACGCACAGACTGAGGCCACGCCCACATTGTAGACACTCAGTGTAAACAAGTTTTCCATTGTTCTGTCCAATCATCCAAAGAATTCCTTATCTTCATACCTGGTCTTGGGGGTGAAAGCGTTCTTCGCCCTCGGCTTCACGTCCAGACAGTGAATCCACATCAAAGCCTTGTCATCTTTTGACAACCATTCCTTTATATTTCTTCTAAATTACTTCATCTTTGGACATTTCCCGAGTTCCCCATCCAGATTGTTCCACACTCCCCGAACAGAAATGCCGAAACTTTACCTGCTGACTCATTGCGCAGACCTTCCAATTTGAATACTCCTGTCAGAATAATGGCTTTGTCCCATCTCGACGTGCAGCTTTGTGAATGAGCCATTGCTGTTTTGTGGAGAATGGTTTTCTTTGGTGGGGTTTTGTCAGTGCTGCCCCACACCCCCGCACAGTGACTAGGATACAGTAAAACCAGACAAGTGATGTGAGATGTGCGATGCGGTAACAGAAGTGAAATTCTCTGTGCGGTTGTCTCCTCCTTCAGCAAACCGAAGGCTTCAAGAAACGCTGGTTCACTCTGGACCAACGGAGGCTCATGTACTTCAAAGATCCGCTGGTACGGCAGCACACACACACACACACACACACACACTATTATCATGATCATCGTGTTGATGTCTGAGTGCTCCAATATTTGAAATGACTGCGCAGTAAAACAGTTTTAATAAACTTGAGGGATTCCTTTCATCAGGCAGATTAGATCAGGGAGATGAGCGTCTGGAGTCACGACTCCGCGAGGCGCTGACATCGTTGGCAGTTTAACCTGATTATACATCTGGATCTGGGCAGTGACGTGAACCTGCAGCTGCCGTGAGCGTTCAAATTCAATTCACAGGCAACAGGAAGTGCGTTGGGTTTTACTGCAGCTCAGCACAAACCCATCACGAACCATCTGTCAATCCGACAGGTCCACGTTAGCTCGGCTCCGATGTCACACCTCACCGCAGAGGTGCAGTGGTTAAGGTGATCTGTGTCAAACCCCCGGCGTGCCTACGGTGAAGGGTACGGCCTAGTTTGACGGCATCGCGACTACGTGGAGCGCCACAGACGACTGATTGGACCGTTTGTGTCATGTGACTCCCCCAGCTGTCAGAGCAGGACCTCGATGGTGGTCTTCTTGTAGTTTTTGTGGTCACAATATCCACCCACTTTTCAGTCGCTGTCGCAGGAAGAAAACAAAGAGAAATACTGAGAACCGGAAAGAAACAAAACACAGTGGTGAGATTGTGTCACTTTACAGTGAAGAAAAAGTAACGTTACAGAAATTGGTATCAATATTGTTATTAATTACATTTTATATTGATTTATTTTTTCAACAGGATCAATTTACTTCAGAAACATAACTGCACTTTAATAGTAATCGAGTGTATCGTATAATTATAATTGTATAATTTCTTCCTTAAGCAGTGCTATTGCTCACAAGATAATGGTGGATAGTGGATTGATTATTGATTTCCTCTGGTGGTTTTATTAGTAATCAATTCCTTCATCTGAGTGTTTATTAATGACGACTGACTTTCTCGTTGCTGAAGGACGCGTATGCTAAAGGGGAAGTCTTCCTGGGAAACAAAGACCACGATTACAGCGCCACCCTCGGTTTACCCGCTGGCACCCACTGCAACGGCGCCTGGCAACATGGCATCACCATAGTAACACCGGAGCGGATTTACCTGTTAACCTGCGAGACGGAGAGCGAGCAGAAGGACTGGATGAAACACTTAAACAATGTCATGAGTGCGCAGATGTCCCCTCAGGAGTACACCAGTGAGACCTGCCTTCTATTGTCAAACTCTACGTGGTTCTACTCAACACTCAAATGCTGCGGTGTGTCTTTCAGTGGAGGCCATGTTCAAGCACAAACACTGACGGACCCGTCACCCCATCGCCCCTCCTCCTCCAGCCTGGAGCCGGATGTCCACACTGCCGCCTGCCGGAAGGTGTCGAACGCCGACAGGAAGGACAGAGCTTGTGACATCGACCAGCAGTTGATCGGCAGTAAGATTAGTTTCATTAACGGAATCACATCACATCATGTCATCAGCACTCAGCAGGAAACGCAAACGTCCAAATTATTGTAAGTAAAACAAAAGTAAAGGAAGTAAAAGAAAATCCACTTTATCTTCCGCTCATGCAAGACAGACGGATTCTTTTCCTTGATTGACATATTTGTCTAAAAGGGACGCAGACAGACCAGAAGGCAGGAACCACTCAGTGATTCTTAAAAAAATGATGTCAACCCTAGACACACGTTAACATACATGACCTTTGTCAGGTTTCAGGAAGCGATGGATGATTCTGATGGTTTTCAATGGACAGATAAGATAAGATAAACCTTTATTAGTATCACAGTGGAGAAATTCAGTGGACAAAAAGTGGTGGAATTAAAGAACTCCAAAGTATGCTTGCGCCACTGTAGTTCCAAAGATACCATCGGTGGTTAATGTAATCTTCTCAAATGGTCCCATTAACAGATTATTTGAAATTTAACTGGACTGAGGGAAGTTCATATCTAATCCAAACATAGAAATACTTTAATTTGAATTCTTATGTAAACCTATGATCGTTTTTAGTTCAACTGCCGTTTCACACAGTTTGATTAAACCAAAGAAATGTTCTCAGGTGTTGAGCAGAGTAGGTGAACTGGGACCTAAACATGGTTCTACAGCGCCCCCCTGTGGCCTTTTCGAAAACATCCAGTGCTGAGACGAGTCAATTTTTTTATTTTACAATTTTCATACATTTTTAAAAGTTAATTTTGTTCATACTAAGCTGTCACAAGCAGTAAATGTTGCTTCTGAAATGTTCTTTACTTCTAATAACCAACTCTTCTGGTCAACAATCTGTTTTAACAGAAAACATTAAAAACAGTATGATTGCAGCTTCTTAAATGTGGATTTTTTTTTTCTTCTCCTCCTTTGACATACATACATACGTACATAAACTGACTCGGTGCAGCCTTCCACTTCTCAACATCCGTCGATAGCGCCGCCATCTTGGGACGGTATTTGACAACAAAACGTTGTGGTGAGGATCTTCTTTGTTCCCCCTAAAATACCCTAACTGTATGTCCACAGTGTGGCATTTTCATTCCACTTTAAAAGTTGACTTTTCATGTTCAAGTCTAGTTTATTGTTTGAGGGTTGTTTGAGGTCTTCCCCATTTGATAGTCGTTTGTCAATGATTTTGCCTATGGGCACGAAATGGAATATGTTAGCTTGGTCTTTTTTTCTGGAAGGGGGGTATCAAGGTCATTTTTATGAATTCCATCAATCTTTGTCTGTATTTTTTTATGGAACATTAAAAGGAAATTCACATGCCGGACCAACAGAGGGTGCTGGTGCTATGAAAAACACGTTTGCACAAAAAAGTGTTTCCGTGTGGGCATGGCCTCTGCTGATTTGCCATCCCGGTGAGAAGGGGGCGGACGGAGGATGAGCGGTCACAGTCTTCTGTCAAACTGGAGACAAACAGGTGCTGAAGAGCTATCAGGTGTCTGTCGGAGCGGCAGGGGTTTGTTTCTCCGACAGATGAGCTGAAGAACGGCAGGAGAGACGAAGCACATGTAGACAGAGGAAAGGAAAACATGTTACACCACCAGGCAATGTCTCCCATGACGGCTGAACCGTCAAAAACCAACTGACGAGAGCTCGCGTCCAAGGATGTCCCCCACTGAGGACGTCCCTCGCTGAAGAGATCCTTCATGTCTCCACCTCTTCTTCAGCTGCAGGTATTTTGTCTGGTGGTGGATTTCCCAGAAACTAATATTTGGGAATAAACCGCCTCTCACCGCCTCTTCACACTCTGACGGCGCAATTTGATGCCTGACCTTTGACCCCTGTGAATCTGCGATGAACGACACTCCCAACGCCAACCTCACTGAACTAGGACCGGTCCTGCTGCCAGGAGGCTCTCAGGAGAGTGGCGACGGTGGAGGAGGAGCCGGCGGGGGGTTCTGGGTAACGCCGCTTCTCGGCGCCACACTCACGGTCATGTGTGTTGTGGGCATGGCCGGAAATGTCTACACGCTGGTGATCACGCACTCGGCGGCTCTGCGGCGAACGGGCTCCATGTACGTTTACATCGTTAACCTGGCGCTCGCCGACCTGCTCTACCTCTCCACCATCCCGTTCGTCGTCTGCACCTACTTCGCCCACGACTGGCTGTTCGGCGAAGCTGGCTGCCGCCTCCTGCTGAGCCTGGACCTGTTGACGATGCACGCCAGCATCTTCATTCTGGTCGCCATGAGCATGGAGCGCTACCGCGCCGTGGCCCGGCCCTTCAGCGCCCACCGGTCGTCGGCTCGCAATCGGAGGATGGTGGCGGGGATCATCTGGGGCTTAGCGTTTGTGCTAACGCTTCCCATGATGCTGATGATCCGGCTGCGGGAGGGCAAACCCACTGTGGCGGGTTTGGTGAAGAGGATCTGCTTCCCGACATGGACCCCTGAGGCCTTCAAGCTTTACATCACCGTCCTGTTCCTGACCAGCATCCTGGTTCCTGGGCTGGTCATCGTCGGGCTGTACGTCGGGTTAGCTCGCCGCTACTGGGCAGCGCAGGCGAGTCTCGGAGGAGGAGGCCGCTCGGGCCGGAGGCGGGGCCTCAAACAACGTGTGGTGTCGATGATCTTCAGCATTGTGGCGGCGTACTGGGCCTGCTTCCTGCCGTTCTGGGGCTGGCAGCTCGCCCAACTCTTCTCGCCAGACTCCCTACGCACGTTGTCTCCGGCCGTGCACAATTACGTGAATTTCTTAGTCACGTCTCTGACTTACGCGAACAGTTGCATCAACCCCTTTCTCTACACGCTCCTGACATGCAACTACAAAGACTACTTGGCCCAGAAGGGTCAGTCTGCTGCGTCGAGCCGGGTCGAGCCGGGAACAGCCGTGAGCGTACCACTGCACGAGCTGCAGACAAACTGACAGAAGAAGAAAACATATACTTTGATTCTCACAGGAGGAAACATGAACAACTGCACGTCATGTGCAACTGTGTGTACTGGGTATATTACACACAGTAACTGAATGTCATGATGGTTTACGGAAATATTGAGATGTTTGTTTGAGATGTTCTGCTGTGTGTGTGTGTGTGTGTGTGTGTGTGTGTGTGTGTGTGTGTGTATGTAAAGACCATGCCACGGTCTGGAATCTTTCACACGTTCACAGGAAATGTGTTTGTGCATCGTCACATTCCTAAGCTCTTTGAGTTGTCGTGCCAACGCTTGGTTTTCTCTCCTCCATCCTTCCACTTCTGTTTTTGTGCTCCTGTTCGTCACGTCCCTAGTGTTTACAATTCATCCATGGGCAGTTATAGTACTTGTTTGTGTACACACACACACACACACACACACACCAACCCAATCTCCAGAATCCTAACCATGTTTCTGTAGTTAAGATGTTGAAGTTGATCAAATTACAATGAATATATTCAGTTGCGTTGTGGATTTGATGCTTTTAAATGGATATACTTGTTTCAAATGGTTCTAGGGCTTTAATACATATGCCAAGGATATAAACCATAAATAAAGCCGGTTGAACATTTCTAGCTGGGTTCACTATGCCATGGATTAGTTTGACATTTAAGATAAGATATATGATTTTGTTTGTTTTTTTGTTTTTCTCCTGAAACGCCGATCTCCCATGTGCTATTGCATTAATGTTAATGGAGATGTACTTTCCTGGGTGGTTCAGTGGATATAAACCACAAATAAAGCAGGTTCAGTACACACACTGCGTGCACGCACACACACACACAATATTTTGCTGCATATTAACTCACTCTTTCACACAATCCGTTCATGGCTGAGTCACGTGACCAGCATTGCGATGCTGTGATTATTGGTTTTATTGATTGATGAATTCCGGGTGTGTTGGACAAACGCTGACACATTGTTTCTCATCGCCTTTAATAGCGCGCACACAGACACACACAGACACACTTCAGCTTCATGTTTCAGAGCCGGTGACACAAATGATTTTCCACCTCCAGAGCAGATCAGCTTCTATTTGATCTTCAGTCCAATGATCCTGGCGTCACCCGTGACCTCGAAGAACTTGTACTTGACGTCTCCCAGCCGGTTGGGGAAGTCCAACATGCAGCCGTCGGGCAGTTTGATGTAAAACTGCTCATGGTTGAAGTTGATGTAAAACTGCGAGAGAGGTTAAGTTTGTTTTATATGTCGATAAGCCTACAAACCCACTGGATCAATCACAGTGTAGAACAGTGTAGAACAATCGGCTGATGGGTCATGTGACCATCACACATGAAAAAATGGTTGTCCAACATGTCAGTGTGGAGAATGATTGACTCTTAAAACTGATTCAGTTTCACTGTAAAATGCCACGTGTTGACTTAAATAGAACAAATGACATACTTTGTCTTATGAGTGACAAAAATAAACAGGAAACTTTTTTTTTTCTATTTCCAATAGTTGATCATTTTAAAATAAATACACAAATGTTCAGTCAAAGTTGCATTAGATAATTTCAGCACCCATTTCCTGACTGAGCTCTGATGGTCTGTGTTTGAACAGACCTGTAATGATCATGATTTTTGTATTATATGATGATTTCCTCCCAGATTATGATCACATGCTGACTGATGAAGCGGTGCTGCTGCAGGCACACAAATCAAAAAATCTCATTATAATCTGGCTGCTAATCAATGAAAGATGGAAAATAATTCTTTCATCTACGACAAGTAGATTCAACTGCCATTCATGTGAGTAATCAGTCACACACCTGGTGTCAAAGTGCCTAGTATCTGTATATTACATTTCATAAACTGCCCAGACTGATGTGAACATGAGCTGCAATCCACTTACATTAACATGACTTTAAATTGAAGTGAAGTATTGATGTTACCTCAATCTACCTAAAATGTCAATTTTCCCAATCTGCAAGCTGACATTAATACTCCCAAAATGAATTCATCCATTTTTTTTGTCTAGATTAATTTTTAAGTCCATTAATAGTAAATGACCTTCAAGCGGACCTACAGGCACTGACTGGCCAGCAGGGGGCAGCACTGGACTTTAGCGCTGTGTGTGCCGGATCGTACCTTGGACTCCTCCCCCCGTGCGAAGCTGAAGTTCCCATCACGGTGCTCGTCACCCCAGCACCCCCCCGACAAGGAATTGCACACAATGATGTTGGTTTCACCGTTGCAGTCAAAGCGCGGGTTGAAGTGCAGCGCGATGTTCTCAGAGTCGTGGCCGATGTTGATGGCGAAGCTATGGGAGAAGAAAAAAATCACTAGAAATGGGGCACTGCTGGTGGCAAAGCACTTTAACCCTTTAACGCTACCGGTATCACCGCTGTTACATTCGCGCTGGCATACTTTGCCGTAGTTACTGTAGTTGAACAACTATACTATTTGCGCTGGCAGAAAACATGGAGCGGTTCCTTAATGCTGAGTCACTTGGTTCCCCAACCTGGTGTGAAGAAGGAGCTAGGACATGGACAAAACAGTTGGTTACGGAAAGTTGAGGTTGCACTTTACAGTCAAATTGCTGTCATTACGGTAATGATTCCCCAGCTTCTGGCAGGAGGGTAAATGGGATTAAATGGGAATGACAGCAACATGGCTGTTGTCAACTTTCAGGAACATGTGCTCCCTCTCCTAACTCCTTCTTCACAATTGGTAGGGGAACCGAGTGACACTTATCAGTGTTCAGGAACCATTTTCTGACTGCAAATAGTTGTGTAATTACAGTACAGTATACTCTTCATGATGAAGGCTTACGAGCTGCAGTCATCTTTGGGTTTAACACGAATCTTGAACTCCTGCCCCTCCTTGAACGTCATGTCCTTGACTTTCTGTGAAGGACAAACAGAGTATTCAAAGTGAGATGGACGGAAGAGGGGACGGGTTTCTTTAAGATGCAGGATAGATCTTTATGTTTACATTCCAAAAGGAGGTTCAAAGCCACTCTGACCGAGATCGTCACATTGTCAGTGTACAATTGCACTGTGACATAGGGGACTAGAAGGTTCTGAGATGCGGACGAGTCGTGTCAACGCACGGATGATTATCAGACACGTCTTATCTTCGCTGTTGATGATCAACCAGGTTGGAACGGTGTACTGATGGCTGTAAAAGGGCTGAAACAGGAAGGTGTCGTATTTGTTCGTCCTATAGAGACTGTAAAACCATAAAGACATGCCGGCGCTCAGTCGGCCATCTGCCCCCATCCAGTCGATTCTTACCTGGGCCACGCCTCTGTGCACTATGATTACTGCAGATAGTGAAACTCACAAACCCCCTATACAGTGTTTTTTCTTCAAAAGTGATGGACCCTGATCGGTAAAGTCACCTGACAATGAAGGAACTTGAACATGCAGGTGCCTTTAAGACTCACAAACCCCCAGAGATTCTTGACGTCCCGTGTGACGCCTCATTCGATCGGATACGCTTAAGCATTGACCAGATGAAGCCACGTGTCTCATAAACCATTGGAGTTATTGTTGGAGCAGTGAAAGAAATGCATTTGATTCCACCATTGAAACAAACTTTAACCCTTTCAATGAAATTCTGTCTAAGCAGGAAAATAACTTAATAGCACATGAATTGGCGTTGCGGATTTCAGAAGAATTTCATTACACTTCCACAAAAGTAAGTAATTACAACTACATATACATGTATTATATATGTATGTGATATTAAATGTATTTTTTTTACAGCGATGTAAGAAGTGTTTCAATACATTAAATATTAAAGATATATGGTTATGTGTACTCAATGTATAATTGTTTTGTGAAACAACAGACAGTCCAGCCGTCAATCACACTAAACACTAAACATGCAGATAAAATACAGATATTTTTTGTTTAGTTTTGTTTTAAAGCACTTACCATCTTGGGTGTCTTCAGTGAGCCGTCCCTAGGGTGACAAAGTTCTGCTGGCTGCTGGCGGGTTTATATAATGTGATGCCAGAGACAGGAAGTGACCTACAGAGGTTAAAAAAAGGGGAAAAAAAAGTTTTGACGTTTTAGTGGAAACTTTCTGGAATGAGAAGAAATAGGTTTTTAAAAAAATGTAATTTACTGAGTTTCACAACTTGGTCAACAATTTCTGGAAACCAGCTTTGCACAAAATCACACACATATATATATATATATGTGTGTGTGTGTGTGTGTGTGTGTGTGTGTGTGTGTGTGTGTGTGTGTGTGTGTGTGTGTG
>JBBMJM010133537.1:0-12262 GCA_037832705.1 Centriscus cristatus
CAGGTCTTCAGCTTTGATTCTCATCACCTCCACCCCCTGAGTGTTCTCCTCAATGCTGCCTTCATACTGCACAGACACGTGTTTTAGCCACATACACCAACGGTTCCACCTTGTCTCCTCATGCTACACTATCCTCTGTGTCCTGGTCGACATGTTGCGGTGTCGGTCCCATGCAGCTGCAGTCTGTGTGCACCCCAAACTGTCATTGTTCAGTTATTGATCTGATCCGGCCCCATCCAATGAGCAACCACTTCTGCAGGAAGTACCTGTTCTCTCTCCAGTGTGGGGACGTTGTCATTCACGTCTCTGATGTTGATGACCACAGAAGCAGTCTGGCTGTTTCCTCCTCCTCCTCCATTCAGGTCTTCTCCTTTGATCGTCAGGGTGCACTGATCAGCTGTCTGTTGGAGATGGATCCAACGGGTTTGAAAAAGGATCAGACTGCTCGTTCTCCTCATGCTGAGGTGTGTTTGAGTGTGAAGACACTGACACAGGTGAAGCAAACTTGGTCCTCCCCTGTCTGTCCTCACCTGTCTGTCCTCCCCTGTCTGTCCTCCCCTGTCTGTCCTCACCTGTCTGTCCTCACCTGTCTGTCCTCCCCTGTCTGTCCTCCCCTGTCTGTCCCTGTGGGTACAGTCCTCACCTGTCTGTCCTCCCCTGTCTGTCCTCACCTGTCTGTCCTCCCCTGTCTGTCCTCACCTTTCTGTCCTCACCTGTCTGTCCTCCCCTGTCTGTCCCTGTGGGTACAGTCCTCACCTGTCTGTCCTCACCTGTCTGTCCTCACCTGTCTGTCCCTGTGGGTACAGTCCTCACCTGTCTGTCCTCACCTGTCTGTCCTCCCCTGTCTGTCCCTGTGGGTACAGTCCTACCTCTCTGTCCAGCGTAGGTTGTTTGACGTAGATGGTTCCGTCACTGGTCATGTAGAACATGTCGGGGGGGTTCTGATCCACGATGGAGTAGGAGATCTGAGAGTTTGGGTTTCCTGGTTCATCAGCATCAGTCGCAGTGACTTTCATCACGGACGTCCCTGAAAACAAACAGCAGCCAGTGTCCAGGTGGTAAATGTAGGATTATCGTACCAGAGACTCAATAGTATTAAATGGGAAACCTATCAAACACCCGTCAGAGCCAAAAACTCCCGTGATGTGTCCTTTGTGTCAAGTGATTCAGGAGGATGTTTGTGAAGCGCGTATTGAGGTCGATGACGTATATTGTGACGAGTGACGGCCATCTGAAACCGATGCTCCGATAGAACACGTCACACACACCTGCCGGGCTGAGTTCGTCCACCTGCACAGGTGTGATGTCCCCAAACACTGGACCGTTGTCATTCTGATCTTTCACCTTGAAGCGTATGGCGATGTTTTTCTCCGCCAGCTGTCCATCAGTGTATCTGGCAACCCCTGACAGCTGGAACAGCGGAGACAAAACCGTACATGGCTTGAACAGGCGCTTGAAGGTTTTTTCTGAATAACTCAGGTGTGTGAGTCTCACGTTGTATGAGTCAATGAACTCGCGGTCGAGGATTTCTGTCACACGGATCTTTCCACTTTTCGGGTCGACCACAAACACATTGAAGGGATACTGAGTCGCCCCGACACCTTCGAGACTGTACACAACGTTCCCTTTTCCGTTGTCAAAGTCAGAGTGGATCTGAAACAGCAGAGAAGATCAAGTCATTTACAGATTTAACCTTTGAACTGAAGCACGTCAGTGGTCAACGACTCACCTTGGCTACTTGTTCCTTCTTGGTGTGATCCACATTTTCCTCCAGGTCTGTTGGTGGAGGGATCCATTCTCTTTTCTTTCTCACCATGTGTCCAGACTCCACCTGCGTCTGGAGTTGCAAACACATTAAGCTTCAGCTCAAGCTAACAGCTAGCCTCACAGCTTTAGACAAAGGAGGCAGAGCAGCCACACCCAGACCCCACCCGGTCTATTTAACAGGGATTTACAGTCTGCAGAGGCTTGTGAGGACAACAAAGAACCTGCTGCTGAACAGAGGGAGTGTCCGTCTGTCTGTGGGAAATTTGTTCTGAACTCAGCTCGACAGGTCATCACATGTATGAAGAACATCAGAGCACAAAGAACAGAACAACTTCCTACACTGTTAGAACACCTCAGCAGCCTGAATAACCTCCTGAGCCACCAGACAGAACCTTCTGATCAGTCTGAACAACTTTCGGATCCATCTGAAGGACCTTCTGGAAGCAGTAGCCTGAAAACGACGTCATCATCATCATTTTGCCTGTTAACAAAACTCAAACTATCGACTTTGTGTCCACTTGTCGACGTCACACAGAAGTAAACCTGTCAGCTGCTAAAAACCTAACAAGCTTCCCGAACGGTCGTCCTATTCGTAGAACAGTTTTGTCAGTAAACCAAGAACAGATTTACTAGTGTCCCTCAGAAGACATCTGACTGTCTGAGGACATATGTCCTTCTCCTCTGTTCCTCCGTCTCTAGTCTGAGTCACCTTCATGACACGAGTAAAACCAAAACATCAGCAAAGGTTCTAGAAGCAGCAGCACACACACGTACGTACCACAAACAGCAGTAGTGTCACAGCTGAGATGAGCTGAGCCATCGCTGACCAACGTCGGTGCGTCCGTCTCCTGTCAAATAACAGTTGTGGCTGAAGATGATGAGCAGAAGAAGAAGAAGAAGAAGAGATGATTCTGAAGGAGGAGGAGCTCTGAGTCACGCCCTGGAGAGGTGTGTGTGTGTGTGTGTGTGTGTGTTGAACAGTCGAAGCTGCTGACGTGTTGGTTGTAAATTCCTGGTGTTGTTCATGTAGTTACTGTCAGACTGAACGCTGGAGGCCACGACTCAGCACCTCCGGTTTACTGGAGAACAGCTGCTCTGTTCTCCTCTGACTGGTTCACTGCCCTTTGTGGAACGATGGAACAACAACATTGAGACTGTTGATGTGTGTGAGGAGCAGTGAAGAACCCAGGTGAGAACCAGAAACGAGTCAGGATGAAATATACAGTCCATGATCCACGAGACGTTCACAGGAGACAGAAACCAGGTGTGGCACAGACACCTGTGAGTCACTCTTTGTGTGCCACCCATTAAACCCACACACACACAAACACACACAAGTAAATAATCGTTCGTTCAGTGACAGAGCTCCGTTCTGTTCACGGGTTCATTCAGGGACTGTGGTGGAGTGAGAACATGAGTCGGACAGGCCAGTGAACGGTTGGACGGGCGTATCGGAGTGAGTCAGACTTGTCTGTGACGTGCGATGCCTGCGAAGAGCTCAGGAAACACCTGAAGCCTCCAGCAGGTTCTAGAACCCGTTCCACATAGAACTGAAACGTTCCTCCATTCATGCCCTCAAAGCACCTCACCTTCACTTCTTCACTCATTCACCCACACTAACAAACACTTGGACATGGATGTCTTCTGCCCAGTAGCATCATGTGCCAGTGTTGAGTCTGACCTCTGACCTGATCACGGGAGGACACACTAATACACAGATTGGTGGTGGGGGTGGGGGGCCTTAATCTTCACTCCAAGGTCGAGAGGTTTCAGAGGTGGACCTTCCACTTTCCTCCCATCAGTGTGGGTGAAGAGTAGAGGCCATCTGACATTAATGACATTCACTCAAACCGTATATGAAGTCGAAGCAGTCTGAAGGTGATTTTATGGAAGAGCTGGAACAGGAGTGTTGTCATCATCTTCAGCTGATGTCAAAATGATGTTTCATCAAACCACTAACAAACTACACAACAGTTCAACACTGGTTCCTCTTCCATCCATCCATCCATCTTCTACCGCTTCATCCGGGGCCGGGTCGCGGGGGTAGCAGCCCAAGAAGGGATATCCAGACTTCCCTCTCCCCAGCCACCTCCTCTAGTTCTTCTGGGAGGACCCCAAGGAGTCCCCAGACCAGCCGAGTGACATAGTCACTCCAGCGTGTCCTGGGTCTTCCCCGGGGTCTCCTCCCGGTGGGACATGCCTGGAACACCTCCCTCGGAAGGTGTCCAGAGGGCATCCGATACAGATGCCCGAGCCACCTGCCAATCTCACGCTCCCTTCTTCCCTCACTCATGAACAAGACCCCAAGATACTTGAACTCCTCCACTTGAGGCAAGGACTCTCCTCCAACCTGGAAGGAGCAGGCCACCTTTTTCCGGTCGAGAACCATGGCCTCGTACTTGGAGGTGCTGATCTTCATCCCAACCGCCCCAGTGCACGCTGGTTCCTCTTCCCATGTAAAATAAGAGCGGATGGCGGCAGTGCTGTTTGACCTCCGGACCAGCGGAGGCGCTGCTCGATCCACATGATCTCCTGAAGGTGAAACAAACATCCGGTTGAGTTTCGAGGTGTCTTACCGGAGTCACCGACCAGATAGGACCCCCCCTCACCAACAGTCTCAGCCTTGTCGCGGTGTCCCTGGGACGGACATGCCGGAGAGAACACTTGTGTGTCTCCGTTCCGACTCGCCGACATGTCGCAGTGTTAGCTGTTAGGTAGCTAGCTAGTTCCAAACAGCCCGTTCGGTCCCAATGCTGCCGCGCCCCCCCGGCAGCTGACGCCCCCGGCTCCTCCATGGCCCTCTGCGGCTCCTCCGAGCCCGCTGTAGGGGGCTGCGTTTCGAGGAGCGGGCAGGGAAATACGGCCGCCGACCACCGACTGACGCCGGCGCCGTTCGAGATCTTCGGGCAGATGTGGTCGGTCCAGGCGCGGCTCGGCCAGGGAGCGTCCGCCTGCGTGTACCGGGTGAGCGGCGGCAGAGGCAGCAGCGCCGCGGTGAAAGAGTTCCAGGCGGACCCGCACGGGGGGGACTACGCGTACCACAAGGAGCACTCGGTTCTGGAGGACATCCAGGGTCACAAGAACATCGGTGAGAACCGCTGCAGGTTCTGCTGCTCGGTGGGATCTGACCCACGATCGGTGTACAGGGTTGAAGGATTCTGGACACAGACATTTGAGGAGATTGTAGCCCTGAAAAGAAAAAGAAGTGTGAAGTAAGTTTCTACCTCTGTGTCTGTGTGTGTCTCCTCAGTGACTCTGTATGGGGTGTTCCCCTACTGCCGCCATCGGGAGGGGGTCACCCAGTGTCTCCTGCTGGAGCTGCTGGACGTCAGCGTGTCCGAGCTGCTGGTCAGCGGCAGTGCCGGTTGTCACGGCACCAGGTCAGTCAGCTGATTCCGTTCACAGACGACCGCAGATCAGTTTGAGACCGGTGCCATCTGTCTCAGACCCCAGCAGGGTCACTCCCTGTGGCTGGTGCAGCACTGTGGCAGAGATGTCCTGGAGGCGCTGGCCTTCCTGCACAGAGAGGGTTATGTCCACGCTGATCTCAAACCACGGAACATCCTGTGGAGCGCTGATGACGAGTGCTTCAAGCTCATTGACTTTGGCCTCAGCTTCAAACATGGAAACCAGGTGAGCGTGTCTGCAGCGTGGTTCTGCCCTACCTGTCCCGAGTCCTTCTGTCAGGCAGCAGCAGCTGAGTGTGTCTCTCACCTCCAGGATGTCAAGTACATCCAGACAGATGGCTATCGGGCTCCAGAGGCGGAGCTCCAGAACAGCCTGGCACGGGTTGGTGCGGAGGGAGACGCAGGCTGCTCGGCAGCTGTAGACCTGTGGAGCCTCGGCATCATCCTGCTGGAGATGTTCTCAGGAGTGAAGCTCAAAGATGCCGTCAGCTCACAGGAGTGGAAGGTATCTGAGGATGTGTGTGCTTCCGCACTGAGCTGGACTTAACATCCCAGATGAACGCTTGAGTCATAACAGTTTTCTTCTGGCAGACCAACAGCGGCGCCATCGTGGAGCATATGTTTGCTAGTCACAGCGTGGTCACCCCGGCCATCCCCGTCTACCACCTCAGAGACATGATCAAGAAGTAAAGTCCTCTCACTGGCAGCTGCAGGAGGTTTGGCTGCGATGATGATGATGATGACGATGACGTCATTTGTCGCTGCAGGATGCTGCTGGTCGACCCAAAGCAGAGATGCTCAGCTGAAGCTGCTCTGCTGAGTCCGTTCTTCAGCGTTCCTTTCGGTACGTCTGCATGTCACTTGTGGCAACACAGCAGAACTACAGCCTCACACACTGTGTGTGTGTGTGTGTGTGTGTGTGTGTGTGTGTGTGTCAGCTCCTCACATCGAGGACCTGGTCCTACTGCCGTCTCCTGTGCTTCGTCTCTTGAACCTGATTGACGACAGTCACCTGCACCATGAGGAGGAGTATGAAGGTGCGGCACTCTGACCCGGTGTATCGTCAGTTGTCATGGCGACTGATGGTGTTAACGAGTTGTGTGTGTCAGATGTGCTGGAGGACATGAAGGAGGAGTGTCAGAAGTACGGCTCAGTGGTGTCGTTGCTAATTCCCAAAGAGAACCCAGGGAAAGGACAGGTGAGCGTCAGCGCTCTGAAGTCATGTGACAGCCACGTGCTGTCAACAGGTGGACGACACTCTGTTGCCCGGATCCATTCGTTCTTTCACTCCTTTCTCTCACAACTTCCTGTGTGTGTCTGTGCACAGGTGTTTGTGGAGTTCGCCAACTCCAGCGAGTCCAAAGAAGCTCAGAGGCTGCTGACCGGACGCACGTTTGACGGGAAGTTTGTCGTCGCCACGTTCTACCCGCTGAGCGCCTACAGAAGAGGCTACTTCTATCCCACGCTGCAGTGATTGTTTGACCTTTGATCCAGCCGGTGTCTGAACGCAGTGATCAGTTTCCGTGTTTATCAGCTGCCTTCGTTTGTCACCGACGGACCGGTGACGACCTGCGTTCATCGGTCTCATTTCAGGAATGAATGTTATGTTGCTGCGACCCATAACCAGATCACATGGGAGGGTCAGGATGAGGGGTTACTGACCCTAAGGCTCAGATCACTTGTCCTGAGTTTTAAAACTTCTGTTCTTCTCTGCTACGACTCTCTTCTGCCGCCGTCCTTTCCTCCCCCTCCATCCCAGCCTGGCCTTCCTCCTGATTTACATGTATTAACTTCAGTCAGTGACGGTCCTACCTGTACTCCAGGTCTTTGAGCATTATTGTACGGTGGGACAGAAGTGAAACATCTGTGGAAGACAACACATGCCTTGCTTAATTCATTGGTTAAATATTATTTTATTTTATTTTTTTAAATAAAAATATAATTTTGACATTTTTGGCACCAATGTTCTTTTCCAGCTACGTCGTAGTGGCTGCGTTCAAAATGTGCCCCACTCCCTGCAGCCTCCGCACTGCACCTGCAAGAAAATAAGACTTAAGAAAGAATTATTTATACAAATTATGCACAACTACCGGTATGTGAGCAGATCATCAACATAAAGCACATGTGCACTCTTGTCGAGGTCTGTTTCTGGGCAGGTCCTCCACATCCCCTGCAGAAAAATGTATTTCATGAGTGTGGTCTTTTAAACGGAAAATGGAAGTAAAAAAAGATAACATTGACAATGACTTGTTCTTATGGGCAGCACGCTGTTTGACGACGCTGTGTCCTGCTGATATGCTGCTTTTCTTTCTAGTAAAGTTAAAGTCAGTGTTTGCCATGGTTCTACTCTCTGTTGTTTTTCAATAGAGACAGACTGCTGACATACTGTATAAATACATTTCCAGTAGTAGAACCTGGTTGAGTAATCTGAACACTTCATACAAGTACATACTGTTTTAGCAAATTTTGCACAGCACAACAAGTTATGTGTTGAACACCAACCACTAAAATCCCTAACAGAGCAGGGATTTAAAACCAAATTCACACACACAAATTGACGTTATCAGCGACAAGTTACATTTGACTGTCTTTCAGATACTCACCCTTAACTGAGAATTTACAACATTACCGTCTCAGGTTCAGTCTCTGGGAGTTATCAAAGTCAGAGGGCTCATCCCCCCTTAACTCTACTGACTGTTCTGAAAGAAAGAAAAAAAGATACCTCATGTTAAAACCTGAAAAAGATAACTGTTTAATATACAAAATTATTCTATTCATCATTACTATCTATCTATGTGTTTATTATAAAGGGCCAGAGAGGTATGAGGTGGTTGAAAATAAAGGCAACGAGCACTGGGAGCATTATTTGATGGGGTGCAGTCGGACCATCAAAAATTATTACCATGATTGAAACAATACGCCTCGGATTATACTGAAACTATAATCTGGTACTGTAGTGTATCGTCAATAACCAGGCCGGCAAGTAGAACAAGGAACTTTACTGAACTAAGTGGCAGAGTATCAATTAAACATGTAAAAGCCTCAGCATTGCCATGTGCTCCTCTTCTTCTCCTCCTCCCACTACGCAGTCTTAGTCTGAACATCGCCATCTAGTGTTGTAGGTGAACTTAACAGGTACGATCAGTGGTCATCGTGCATCGTTTGAACCGTCCCTTTAACCAAAGACATCTTTTTCAATGGCGAAATTGTGCGCAAACAATTATCACGCAATTGTTGCATGTATATTGTAAAAACAATCAATATATTACGTATCGGGATTTTTCTGTATTATTTTTTCCACTGAGAAAACACGCACGCAAGTATGTAGTTATGTTCACTTTATTGTTAACGTCACAATAAAAAGTCGTTTCAGTATGAAACAAACGTATTCCGTCTTGCCTGTTTTGACGAAGTGCAAAGTGGAACAGTGGGAAGCAGAAATTTCGGGGCGTGACCGTAAAACTGGGCGATGTGTTACAGCGCCTGCGCAAAGCCAGGAAGTAGTACGGACTTTTGGATGCGTAGCAAAAATCGACAGAACACACGTGTGTTTAACCACTTGTTGTCTTGCAAAGAGCGGCTCACGTCTGCAGGTGTTCGGCGGAGCTCGGTAACGTTGTGACAGGACGCCTGTTCTTGTGTTCACCTATACCAGACCGATGGTCGGTGGGGGTCACGTGACCACCCCTGAACGATTTCTAACGCTTGTTCACGATTGGAACCAGCTGGTCTCGGCTCATGCTAATGTTAGCCTGTGTTAGCATACGTTAGCCTACATACTATTATTAGCTTACGTTAGCCTACGTGCTGACGCAGCTGAACGCCCACTGGTTGATGTTTTCCAATGTTTTGAAAAATATCTATTTAACTGAAAACTTCCATGTGTGTTCTAGAAATAATCATGTCGACAAATCAGGTTGAAGACCCAATGATGGAGACAAATGGGGGGGGCACACCTGGTCAGGTGACCGTGAAACACGTTCCTGGCAAATGTAGCACCCTCCCCTGTTCAGCCCCCTTGAAAGAGCCATTTGGTGGCCCCCCGTTGACTCCCAGGACCCTTCCAATGGTGGTAACTCAGGTCACATCCACATGGGGTGGGGCTGCTGGTGGGAAACCACAGGTATCAAAACCAGTTTGGAGCCAGGTGACGTCTGGGAGCCAGACGTTTCCTCAGGGCAGGACGGTGGTGATCACTGTTCCCAGGTCAGCTGGTCCTCAGCCAGTGTCTGTGCCCCCTCGACCCCCCAAGACCAATGCCACGTCGCTGCCAGCCAGTATCCAGATCCCCCCAGGTGTGTGTGTCCTCCTCAGGTGGTCTGCAACGGTCACTCACTGTGGTCTCTCAGGTATGATGCTGATCCGCAGCGACAGTGGTCAGCTGATGCTCGTGGCCCAGCAGACTCTGAGGACTGGCTGTGGCCCCCCAGCCAGGACCCAGCCCCCCCAGGTGTGTGTGCTGCCCTGACCGCTTTGTTTCCTATTGGTGAAGCAGACGGGCTCCGAGCTCAGCAGGTGTCTGCTCAGCAGGTGTCTACCTCCAGCAGAAGCTCGGAGAAGTTGGCGCTGATCAGGATGTCGACTCCGCCCGGGATCCAGCCGGCGCCGGTCCACAGGTCCCCCGTGGTAAATGATCAGAGTAACGTAGCCCGACACACGGGCTGCTTCTTACTCGCTTTGCGCTGATGTTTTTACGGGGGGTGGGGGATGTCAGGTCATCGGTGCCACCCTCAAACCAGCTGTGGTCCAAACTGTCCGAGCTGTGTCCCATCTAGAACCCAAGAGGGACCCGCCACGCACCTTCACTCAGGTAAATTAGGATGTGTGCCCGCCCCCCGGGTTACTTTTGTGATCACCTGCTCTCCTCCAGGAAACCCTGGACAGCGTGAAGAAGTGCAAGAACTTCCTGGTGACTCTGATGAAGTTGGCGTCCAGCGACTCCAAGTCGAGCACCATGGCGACCAGCGTGCAGGGGCTGGTCAGGAGGCTCCTGGTTGGTCGGTCGGTCGTCGGCTCCGCTGCCGCCTGTCCAGACCTCGTCAAACTGTGTGTGTGTGCTGCAGGAGGGGGGGCTGGAGGCTGAGGACTTCACTGAGGAGCTCTACCGGGAGTTGAAGTCAACACCTCAGCCATGTTTAGTGCCGTTTCTCAAGGTGAGTCCGGGTTCGCCGCCGCCGCCTGCTCGGTTCTGCTCTGAGTCTCGTTGTCGTCCTCACAGAAAAGTCTTCCTGCCGTTCGTCAGCTGACTGCAGATCCAAAGTTATTTATCCAACAGGCGTCCGCGTGTTCACGCCCCTCCAGCAGGCTGCTGGGAGCCCCCCACGGAGGTGGGATCCTCCGGAGCCAGCAGGTGACTGTAGGATGGTTGATGTTCAGAGCTCACGGTGTCAGTCAGGTGGTTGGTTGATTGATTGGTGGTCCAGCAGCCCAGAGCCCCTCCGATACCGGACTCCGTGACGACAGCCCCGTCTAGAATGCTTCTGTCCAGGAGCATCAGACCCACTTCAGGCAGAAAACATGAGACAGGTAACACACACGCACACACGCACACACACACACGCACACATCAGTGTGATCAGAATCGATGGTCATTGGATACGCAGACAGATATCATCCTCCTCCTCATCCTCCTCCTCCTCCTCCTCCGTGAATCACGTGTGTGTTTCTCCTCCTCCTCTTCCTCCTCCTCCTCCTCCTCCTCCGTGAATCACGTGTGTGTTTCTCCTCCTCCTCCTCCTCCTCCTCCGTGAATCATGTGTGTGTTTCTCCTCCTCTTCCTCCTCCTCCGTGAATCACGTGTTTCTCCTCCTCCTCCTCCTCCTCCTCCTCCGTGAATCACGTGTGTGTTTCTTACCGTAGTGCTGTGTCAGCCTGCTGCGACACACATGACCTCAGCTGCATTCAGGTGAGTCGGTTTAGTTCATGCTGCTGTGATGTCACGCGGGGACACGGACTGATCGTCTCTCCAGAGAAGATGACGACATCAATGATGTGGCTTCGATGGCTGGAGTCAACCTGAGGGAGGAGCACGCTCAGATCCTCACGGGGAGCGTCGGCTCGGTGGTGCAGTCCTGCCAGGATCAGCCCTTCCTGTCCTCCGTGCCGGTGCTGACCCTCATCCTTCACACAGGTACGCAGGGTGCAGCGTCAGCTTCCCGTCGCAGCGTCAGCTTCCCGTCGCAGCGTCAGCTTCCTGTCGCTGCCATGTGCAGGTGAGGCTCTGGGGGTCACTGACGTCCATCCAGATGTGGTCTCTCTGGTGTCTCACGCCACCCAGGAGCGTCTGCGTGGGCTGCTGGAGAAACTAACTGTGATGGCGGAACACCGCAAGACCCCGCTGAAGGTATGGTGCGGTGACCTCTGAGGTCACTCGCTGCTCTCAGACTGAGCTGACCGTGGCTCGTCCGCAGGACGACTGCTGGTGCAGCAAAGTGAACGACGTGCGCTCGCAGCTTCGGTTCCTGGAGGATGTGGACAGTTTGAGGAAGAAGAGGGGAGACGAGGAGGAGAGAGAGAGACTGCTGCAGCTGGTCACGAGGGTACACGAGGCTCCTGAACACCACAGGCTGTAGGACCTCAGACACTCGTCTCCTGCAGTGGACCAGCTGTCCTGAGCCCTGGAGACGCCGTAAGTCTTCGTTGGGATGAATCTCAGATGTGTTCATGAAGAACCGTGTTTCCTCAGAGCCGCTGTCAAAATGAAGATCCCGAACATCAGCTCCTGAAGCAGCGAGCCAGAGAGGTTTGTTCTCGGCCCAGATGGTTGAAGGTGGGAACAGGAACGTGAACCTGCTTGTGCTTCCAGCTGCAGCAGCTGGAAGCGGCTCAGCAGCAGCACAGAGAAGCCAATGTCGCTGCTCTCGCTGCCATCGGACCCTGGAAGAAACGAGCTGCCGCACCAGCCGACGGTAAGGTAGGTGTCAGGTGGTCCGGGTGCAGTCCCCCGAGATGGAACCGAGCCCAGTTCTTTGTTGAAACACTGGTCATCAAAGCCAAACTGAAACCACACACACGCCGCGCGCGTGTGTGTGTGTGTGTGTGTGTGTGTGTGTGTGTGTGTGTGTGTGTGTGTGTGTGTGTGTGTGTGT
>JBBMJM010133557.1:0-12261 GCA_037832705.1 Centriscus cristatus
ACACAAATGCCCCCCCCCCCCCATTTTTTTTTTTTTTTTTTTTTTTTTGTATGATGTTATTTGCACATGTACTATTGCACAGTGATCTATGGGCTGGGCTCTCTGAGGCACCCACAGCTCCCTGCACCAACCTCAGGGAATCTCCACCCAGCTTCTCATGTTTGCCTGTAATAACACAGCACTGAAGAGATATATTTATCTGAGCTGAATCTTATTAAAATATCATTTCAGAAACAAATGGTTGGAGGATGCACCATAAATACTTATATGTCCAATAATAATAATAAAAGAAAAAAATAACACACTATTAAACAGTCAAAGTATTAATGCTGACACCTATACGCAGAGGGGAGAAAAAATAAAAAGTGATCAACAAAACTTCCCCTAAGGTCTGAGCTTCGGGGGATTTTATTTTTTTTTGGTTGTAAGATGAAAATACAACCACAGAGGCTGTAACACAGCTTGTAGCTCATCTCCAGTGGTGGATCTCTGGCAGGTTGATTTTAGAACGTGTCACTCCAAAAACACACCAATCACCGGAGAGCCCGCAAGATTAAAATGAAGCAGATTTTTCGACAGCAGTGATATGTAACGTGCCTAAAACACCCCTTTTGCAGTGATGTGTGTGTGTGTGAGAGTGTTTGGGGGCCACATCTGTGTATCTGTGCTCATTTTTTTACAAAGTTGAACTGTCTGACCACAGTGAAGTGAGAAACCGTTGGCAGATGTTGAGGTCTATCAGAGAAAACTCCCCCAGTAATTTTCCCGACTCAGGAGGAGTCTGCCTCATCGAGATCAAGGTTCTCTCTGCCATTTCTGCGCTGCAATCCATCGCGTGCAAGTGTCAGGCGTGCAATTACGTGCACTCGGCTGGGCTGTAAACTTGCGGTATCAACAGATGACTTCCAAATGTTTCTTTAGTTGTGTTTTTTTTTTTTTTTTGCTGTTCAGCAGCCTTGTTGTCTTTTTTCCGGGCACTGAGGGTTAAATTATAGAATATGGGTCCACTGGACGGTCATATTACACCACTTGCCTTCAAGACTGAGAACGTCTCCCAGGCCTCAGTTGGGAATAATGATAGTTACAAGTTAATAATCCATAATGAATGGGCGTCTTCAAGGCCTCTGAGAGCACCGAACCTCCAAGAAGAGTCTCCACCAGCGTGGTTTAGGTGCCATTCCTGTTTGGAGGATGATGATATCTGGTGTGTGTGTGTGTGTGTGTGTGTGTGTGTGTGAGAGAGAGAGAGAGAGTCAGTCGGTCCATAGTATCTGTTTTAACGCTATTGTTAGCGTCAGTTATCGCTTTGTGTTTCATACTCTGTCAAGCTGTAGGCGTATAAGCGTATAAACCTTTGCAACATTCACCTGAGCTGCTCTCAGCGACGGAGACAAACAACTTCCTTTTACGGGCAGATCCAAGGCTGCATGTGGTCGGCCTTCTGCCTTGACCAGTTCGGGTGTAACAAAGAAAGCATCAGAGAGGGAGGGAGAGAGAGGGATAGATGGTCACAAATCAAAGGATGGACAGATGTAACCTGGAAAACAATCTGCAGCAGTAGGAGCTTTTCTATTTTATTTTATCCCCCCCCCCCTCCAACTTTCTTCAGTTAATGGCTGCCGCTTCTCCATTTCCCATAGGTCACCTTTTCAAAGGAGACGCCCGTTCCTCACATCTATTAGTAAAGAAACTCTGTGTTTCAGGTGGAATCAAAAAGTAAAATGCATCGACAGATCTGGAAAAAAAATGCGGAAGTACGTGCAGAGCTCCTCATTAAAGCACTTAGTAGTACCTGCTTCGTCTTCACATAAATCCCCTGCATGAAATATATGGAGAACAAGTCCAGCCTCGACCCTGACTCCCATGTGTGTCCACTCATCTCAATTTTACAGCACTGTATCTGAAATTAGCATAATATTCCACTAAGAGTACCTGTACAACACGGAGGATTATTTGATCGTACGCACAGGGTGTATGACGCCTTGTCTGCTCTCTTCGGATCACACATTATTCCTGTGTTCCCCACAGCCTGTACATTACAGGCCTTTATGTGTGTTTTTCTCTTTTGATCAAATGCTGTTGTCGAAGGACCGGACAGGTGACCCCCGGGCACCGTGAGTGGAAATCTCTTTCAGGGTTGCATGATTTTACCTGGCAAGGTGTTGTCTGTGTCCATTAGCCAAGCAACCAATCATGAGTAATTCAAACATATTACCCCGAGCCCTGCACCTTTTCAGCTCTAAGAGCTTTTGTGATGGACTTGACCGTTGCCATGGAGAAGCATGTGCGTTGTTTCTTCCATCGATTACCTCCATTTACATTTTTTTTTTTTTTTTTGAAGTACCTTTTGCTGAAGATTGACGAGGGCTGAGAGCAGACAATGGCTGAGTGCTTGGACTTGTAATAAGTTGAAGTTGTTTAAAAAAAAAAAAAAGATTGCATCAAAGAACCAGAGACAATTTTTCATCTAGTTGATGTGTCAATTTGGAAATTTGGAGAGCATGTAAGAGTGAAGCTGGCACTTGTGTCTCCTCTGAACTAATGTCTTCACGTGGGGAGAGCTGTTTTTAATTAACCTGCCAAGTTTACGGCTCCATCTGTTTGTTTCCGCTAGCGCGTGTGACTCTTCCCCCACTCTACGCACCGAGCGCGACCGCCCTCTGTTAACCTGTTTCCCGCTCATTTCCTCGCAATGTAAGATGCACATCGCCGCATTAATGCGCCGTTCCTTCTATCTACATTGACAGCAGCAAAGTCATTTTAACACCATCAGACTGCTTAAGTATTCACACTGGGAGTGCTCCCCCTGAGTGTCTTGTGAGCTTGGGCAACAACTCAAATGCCGGTAAGGTAGTTCTTATAAGTGCCCTCTGTAACTGGTTGCATTTTGCCGCTCTCACCATATTTGCGCTTGCAGCGACTGCCTGTCTAATATATTATTACCATTGTTCTCCGTGCACATAAATATTCACAGAATACATGCGAAGCATAGTAACGGGCTGACAGCGAACTGCTCCAAATCCCCGTCAAATTCGCCAGATTGCCAAGATCTTTCCAGACTTGTCAGCGACTCAACGCACAACACGGGTGAAGCGAGTGAATTTGAAACTGTTAACTCTTAACAAGAGCATAATTCATAATAAACTGCAACCAGTCTGCTGTACAAAAAAAACAAAAAGAGAAAGAAAAAAGACACATTCGGAAATACAGCGGCAGTATTTGGTGGAGCAACGCTCTTTCCGGTTGAACAAATGCAAAGAAAAGTGAGTCATAAAGTCATTGTAGCTCAAACAGCACATAGTTCATGCAGTAATGGACTGTGAAACAATTAGGGCCAAATGACGCTCACAGATAAGACAATCTCTCAGCAACTGGAGCCCATTTAAATAACATCTATGTGAGAGATAAGTTTAATTCCAACAACATGGCTGCATTTAATCAAACCGGTTGTTTCTGCATCTGCGTCCATGTAGTTACAGTCCAAGAAGGTTTTTTACAACATGGATCCATTTGTTTCCTTTAGACGTTCTGACAGAAGACTCTTTGTGCCTTTGTGGCACCGACTAGGCAATGAAAGAAGATGGCGTTGTCCTGCTCGTGAACGACTTGTTCAAAAGAAGGAACGAACCGCACTCAATCACTGACCGAAAAGACTGGTTCATTTCACAGTTGAGCTGAGAGCGGCAGCCTGATTCGTTCCTCCTGAGAACGACGTGTGTCACTCACTGAAAATGGAGCTGATTGTACGCTACAGATTCTGACCATTAAGACAGCAACACATGATCTAAAAATACAGTACAATTCACAGCACATCATTATAAATGAATCAAGCCCTTCATTAGATGAAGATGCCATTGTAACATAATGATTAGTGAATTAATCTTTCTGATTAATCTGAACAAATCTTTTAACTGAATGCATTCTAATGATTCAGTACACCTAAAAGAACTGTTTTTCCCATCGTCGATGGAGGAGCAGCATGAGCCTGGACAAATGTCGGACATGAGCACCGACTGCAGACAGGAAGGATCTGTCTGATGGTCTTTGTAGACCCGTAACGTCTTCAAACCTGCAAAAGCCCCCAACTACGAATCAGATCAGAATCAGAAACAAAATCAGCTTTATTGGCCAAGTATGAAAACTCATACAAGGATTTTTTTCTCCGACAGTTGTCTCTCCAGCAACAGTGAAATAAAAAGTAAAGAAGAACAGAAAAACACTCAGCAGGCAAACATTACAAATGATCTGCTCAATATGAACACTAAATGCATGTGGGAATTGGAAAAGAGTGCAGATGGTCAATCTATCAGTGCAGGTGAAGCTTAAGGGTAATGCTAGCTTAGCACAACCTGTTACAAACCATTGTGACGATGACTGCGTGTTTTGAAAAATATAAACCAGGAGGCCCACATGAAACATGACCGACTGCGTCCTAAATGTCCAGCCATTGAAATCCAATCAGACTCCTTCGGATGGAGCCCAGGGCTTCTGTAAAACATAGGCTGGTAAGGAGTTAGCTATCGATCATTGAAGGAAATGATAAATTAGGACCATGTTCATGTGTTTACCCTGATTTACATTTCCATGAGCACCTTGTTAATTCCTATAATTTATAATCCGCTGGCAAAGCAGATGCTTAAAAAGCATGTCGACTCACAGGAAGACTCTCGGGTGTGTAATATTTAATAGATGTCGTCCAGAGAGCATCCGGAGCAGCAGTGACTATTGTTCATCATGTTCCCTTAGTTTGTGCAACTCATGCTAGCCCAGAGAAAGTCTTCTCCAGATTCTAAGGCTGGTTATCTTTGAATCCGGCTCCATACGGTGCTTTGATTTCCACTGACAAGAGCTCAGCCCCTCTCGGCGGCGAGCGCCGGATCTCCCGCTACAGCAGCGAGACAGGAGGCAGAGAGTTTGTGGGACACAGAGGAGGGGAACACTGAGGACGTGGCTGCCACCCGGCGCTTAACGCAGTACGGCAACTCTGCACTGTGTCTTAATGAACACCGCAAGCTGTCACCGGGCTCCTCGCATCCCAGAGTCCTACTCATTTTGTTTATTTATTCATTATGTCGTGTGTTTCTCTAATAAAGTGGCGTTCCTGCCACAGATCAAGGGGTGACACGTCTGCGGAAGGATCTGAATGGTGGCACTGTCTAGGGCGACAAAAGTGTTAGCGTTGAAGGGTAATGGGCCCACCCACATGCTGACAGATCCAAAAGGGTGATTAACGAACACCCCTGGGAGAGTGGCGATGGGGAGTGAATGTCGCTGCGTGTGGATGCCCTCCCTTCTTTCCCCTGTCTGTTTCTCAGCCTTTCTATCGTATCTTTATACCCCCCCTTCACCTTTTGCAAAAAAAAAAACAGCGCAGAAATTTAAACTTCGGCAAACATGGTGGTTTCTTCTCTCAGCTCATTTTTCCCCTCGGAACACGTCGCTGATGCTGGCAGACGGAGCCGCTTCCATCAATCTAAATAAGTTTCCGTGATGTGGCCCATACATTTTCTCTGCCTGAACGTCCCCACCGCCGAGTGCGAGTGTTCACAGCAGCTGCTCGTCCTCAGACGGCGGCACAAGTCGAGCTCAATCTCCAACGAAACGTGGAGGCCTATTTTATCGAGCTATATAAAGGCCAGGTTGATGGGGTTCTAAAAATATGGTTGGTCTTAAATTTCTAGACATTCTCGGCTCTAATAAAAGGATGTAGCAGCTCATTGTTCTACTTTTCCTTCCTCTGATGTGTTCAGTCTGTCCTGAATTCCGATGGGGGAAACGTCCTTTACTTTAATCTTGCACTCGCTCGACTAATCTCTTAACTTTCACCCTTCAGCCCCTCCTGTGTGCAACATCGGGTGCTGCCCGTCCCAGCGAGCGGCACTACCATGCGTCATTCTGTCTTTCCCCGATTAACAATTTCAATCTGTGCATAATTTATCCCGCTTGTGATCGAAATCCCCTCCCCGGACACAGTGTTTATGTGTTTAACACGTCGCTGCCAACGTTGTTCTGTATTCACCAGATGTGAAGGGCTATAAATGGTGGTGATGATGGATGGTAACGATGATGTCAAGCCTGGCAGAAAATTTCAAACCAAACGAGGATATTGGGGTTAATGCTCAGTTGGAGGGGTTAAACGATTGCAAACTGCCCCCCCTCCACCTCCAGGCCGCTTTGCTAGAATGATAAACAAGCCTGCCCGCTGTGGCTTACGCTCTGTTTCTGTGCCTGTCTGAAATTTCCACCGTTCATCTTCCCTCCGTTTTCACCCCTCCCTGTATATCATCCTCATTCTGTCATATCCATCTGCTGGTCATTAGCTGTATTCTGTCACTGCAGGATTAAGGGAGATGTGAAGAGCTTGAGTTGCTCGAGCAGCCGCCGCAGTCACCAAACAGCCAAGGTGTCTTGTTTTCCCAATCGGTGACCTCCTTCCAACATATGCTCCGATGTGCACGGTGCAAAGCGTGCCGCTGAAAAGCATATGCAGATATATGACAGTTAACGCTCTGCGTCCGAGGCATCTGTCACGGCCACTGGCTCGCGCTTTCACTCTATTGCTGCCACGCGGGTGCTTTGAACGGAACGCAGAGTACTGCTATTGTGCACATGTCGCCATGCGGTAGCTCCTTTCATTTTAAACATTTGCTCACATGCTAACGCAGGCTAAGCTACTTTATCGCTTCCTATCTCGTGAACACAAGCGGGATTACACTTATAAGGGGACAAAGGGTTCTTGATAAAAGACAGGCTGGAGATGGGGAGACGGCACAGTTGGACAGACTCGAAGTTCAGTTTGGTTAGTAGTGCGAGAAAAATTAGATGCAATTTGTACACTGGAGATTGGCCATTGTCTCCAGCCAGATTGTTCTTCTCTGATAATGACATTGAAAGGACACAGGGCCAAGTGTCTGCAGAGCACACAAGGACGCAGCACAAAAGACATATTTGACATGAATGGGCTTGGTTCTTTCATAATTGTGTTAAAAAAAAAGGCACAGTCATGGAAATGAAAAAGGTTTATAATTTTGTTTTTCATCTTTCAAACGAACTCTGATCAATGCAGGTCTTGTTTTCAGGTTTTTTGGGAACAGGGCTGGAGGGCTGGCGGGCTGGCCCTCGTCTGACGATCGCCGCCTTCATGTTTTGTTCCTAAACAGTGTTTTCCGTTCTAATATTTGCACATTTCCAATATGTGCACATTGACATTTGGATTTCCCAGAGTGTCGGGGCAGGATGCCAGTCCGCTTTATATTTCAATTTTTGTTCTTTTTTTTTGCCCCTCTTTCTCTCTGTTCCTCTCTGAGCAAGAATTTATAAATTGAAAAACCAGGCAAAAATGACCTTAATCCGCTCTCCGTCATTCTGCAGGAAATGTTCATGCTCTGCCGGGACTGGGTTTACAGCCACCATCTGTTGCATTTTTCATTAACAAAATCTATTTCTTCATTTAACCATGCATGCTCAGACAATGCAACGGCTCCCATAACGCCCCTAAATCCTGGATCGGAAGAGAATGAAAACACCAACACGCCATAGAGACTGTGTTTTCAGATTAGTGTTGTAATTGCAAGTGTAATTCAAGCTTATTCATCAAGGATTACGGTCATGACATTTTTGTGTATATTCAGGTAACGGGATAGAGTGGAAGTCAGAACGATACGGACGACGGCCGTTGTTGAATCTTAAGCGCGCCGGGGGAAGCCGCCGTGTCCTGTATATTGCTCAAGGACAGGAGAAGAGTGTTGGTATTTGCTAGGTTAGCCTCGGAAAGAAAAAAAAAAAACACCTTTCACAAGCGCTTATGTTTTATGACAAATGACAGGCGACGATGACTACCGATAGTTTTGTTTTTACTCGGCTCAGTTTATGATCTTTGAAGTAGCGTATATTCATCTTTTCACGGCTACGCCAGGTTCCCCCTGCCCTCGCCCGAGCGGCCGCCCGCCCGTCATATATCATGTCGCCGTTCTCTGATAGGTGTATTGATTTCACACTCCCCTCAGCACTCATCCCTCAAACTTTTCAACACCAGAACTAACTGAGACAGATATTTTCCAGCCGCTTAAAATAGATCATTAGCCAATTGGAAAAGATGGACTTTATAAGCTCTGCCGATCTATAAAGCAGATTAGGAGCGATGGAAAGAGGGAAAAATCCTGACAATCTGCACTAAAACTCCATGTACACCAGAGAGAGTTTGTGTTGTTTTACGCCCTGATGAGAAACAAGCAGGGACAACAGCTGGATGCTGAGATGTTTATGGCGAATATATGAGAATAATATCTCGCGAGGGGTGATAATAACATGCAGCTGTGCCAGTATCTTTTCCTCCCAGCATCATGCCTTCAAGACCGCAGATGGAGAGATGATGGACGCCACATAAATGAAGACCATCACTGCTTTAAATCCTCTCCCTGCTGATATGACTATGGGTTTCTATCACTGTGTCAGAGCACATCCCTATCACAGGGGACTATCTCCCCTCTGGGATGGGCTGGTGGCTGAATGGTTTCTGCCAGCTTCCTCTTTCTCAGGACAAATAGGGCAATAATTCCATCAAGGGAAGAGGATGAGGCAATAAAACATGCGAGAAGAGGGGGTGGGGGGCATTTTTTAATGTGCTCCGTTGTCTCAGATGCAATTACAGTGCCCATCATGTGATGCTTTATCTCTCCGTCTCCATGGATTCTGACCTCACTCTTGTTCTCTCCCATGCATACACGAGAAAAAAAAACCAAACACAAACTAAACAAAAAACAGAAACATGCCAAAAAGGAATTTAAAAAACCCAAAACAAAACCAAAAAAAAAAAAAAAAAAACAGGAAGAAGCCAAAGTGTCATGTCCAATTTGAATTTGCTATCATAGTACAAACCTGTTCAACAATGCTCTGCGAAGTTGGAGGGGAAAGAAAAAAAAAAGAAAGAAACATCTTGAGCCAAATAAATTATGATAGCACATTCCCAGATCACTTCCCAGAGAGTAATCCACGAGGATTTAAAATTAGACTGCACTCTATGCATACTAATTGCTGACAGCTCGGATAAACATATGATTGCAGAATTTTTAATGTAGTTAGTCGTTGCCGTGGCATTTTCTTTTTCCTTTTTTTCTTGACTCTTCTGTGACTTCAGGCAAGGTCTTTTCTGATCAAGTTAATTACTTTGAGGGGAGCAGACAGTGAGGCTAATTAAGAAATATGTCTAAACCAACTATGGTCAATGACAGCCCTACTGCTACCACTCGCTTCTGACCCAGATCACTAATGCCTCCTATTTAGGAATTACCACATGACAAATACCCAATCAAACCAACAGAGAGTGCCCTCCATCATCGAGGCTCAGCCGCCATCGCAGGCGGGTTTCCTGGGCGGCTCGTGAAGTCACCGGCAATCAGAGGAACTCGTGGCAAGTTGTTGATTAGCTCTAATTAAATGTCAAGAGGCCACCGAGTCCCAACTGTGTCACGCATGATTCAAAGATGAACGACAAGATAGTTAAAATTATAATCAGTGGTATGGAGGCAGCAGGACATTAGAAATGACTAATCAGTCTCGTTGATTCAAATAGGTTCATGTCCAACTTTAAAGTTGCTTGTAACGACTTAAGTGGTGGTGAAACTTTTTTTTTTTTTAATTTTTTTTTAATTAGTCAAAACATATTTAGACCCAGAAATGTCAAAGGTCTGTCCAAAGCCCAAAGTATAAATCTACCTCTGTGTTCAAAATACATTAGAAGAGTTCAACAATATTAATGTGAGATGAGATGATGTGATGGACTGAGTCACCCGGAAAGATCAGAGTGTGAACCGTATCTCATGACACCTGTTGTGTGTCTGTGTGTGTGTGTGTGTGTGTGTGTGTGTGTGTGTGTGTGTGTTTGTCACAGCGTGGGCTGTACGGTACGTGGGAGGACGGTATGTGAGCGTCGTCTGTGCAGGAAGCAAACGTTTGGCGTGACAGATTGCCGTCACTGCAGCATTTTGAGCCGTTTGTGTTGAACACCGGAGGAGGAAGTCTTGACAACGATCGGAATACGTCTTCTGAAAAAAAAAGAGATTTACTCAGTGGAACGTTATTGCATTCTGACAGATTTCATTCGAGGTATATATGGTTTATAATTGGAGGCAGGAGCTCTTTTTAAAAAGTAGTTTTATTCAGTAAAAAATGTCACATAAAAGCTTCAGACACTGAAATTACAGTTATTGGACTACATGTAGTCAGTCCTTTCCTGGAGGGTGCATTTGGAACTGAACTGCGATCCGAACGTTGATTTATAAAGTGTGTTAAGCTCTTCCGTCGGCGGACGAGGTCGCGAGCAGGAAGGCGTGGATGATTTTGGACGAAGCCTTTGTCGGAGTGCAGTCGATGTGGGTTTCGACAATGAAAAGGTTTCATTCGCCGTTTATTCCAAAGCTCATTAGATCCCTTTAAAAAAATTACCTTTGTGGAACAAATCAACCCCTCTCAGTGGGTGGTGCAAAAAAAACAAACGTCCGGTATTTTATAGAATTTGGTTCCAGAACACTTCAATTTACTCGACCTCAGTCGACTGAAAAACGTTCCGTTTCACAGTTTCTGGTTCTGGAACTCATCAGCCTCCTTTTAAGGGTGATGAAAAAGGTCAAGCACCAAGTGATTCAGAGAGACCTCACAACGGCTGTTGCACCGCTGGAGGGGGGAGCAAAGAGGTCGGAGTCGGGGAGAAAGTCGGACTGGTGGTGGTGGTGGGGGGGGGGGTGTGTGTGTGGGGGGGGGGTGCGAGGAAATCCAATCCAGAGGTGACATCAGCAGTGTTATTTGTAAAAAAAAAAAAAAAAAAAAAGCTATATAGTTGGAGGCACCTGTGGCCATAAAGGCGGCTGAATTATTTATGAGCAGCATTTTGGAAACAGCAGTGAGAATTTGTGGAAAGGCTGATGCATGTCCAGTGGCCTTATTTTATGGCAGTCCTCTAATGCTTTGATAAATGGCTGTTATCTACACCCTTTGGTGTATGACGGCCATCTGCTATGGACTCCTTAAGGGCCAATTGGAGGCGTTGTGAAATCTGGGTCAGCTCAGGTGGCTGCATTAGAGGGAAAGGTTGCTGACCACAAGGAGTCCAGCAATCTCGGTGTGTGTCACGCGGCCACACAGCCCCCTTATCAGCGCAGACAGAACTCGCTTTTCTGTTTTAACTCGGAGGCTCGCCTCAGAGGGATTGGCTGCGAATCGGGATAGATTCACCCGCTGCACTCCCGTTTCTGCACACTCATGTCTGCATGAGCACAGCGCCGTAACCTCTGGAAAGTCAACTTTACTTTTGTGTGCACGCATCGGGAGGTGTCACTCGCAGGCAAGAAGACGTACACGTGGGAGTGATCCATCATCCTGAACGTGGATTGATTCACGCTCGAATGAACAATCGTGGATTTCTTCGTCATGTTGAATTAACACACCAACCACTGTGTTGCGTTTTTCTTCCTCCTAAACGAAGCGAGAAAGCATAAAATTCCACTGACCAATCACATGTACGATGTGTCTGATTTTCACAACGGTGCAAAGCTACAATTCTGGACAGATGGATGGTACAGAAGCAGAAATCCAGCTTGTGTCCCCTGTGTGTGCAGCCATCAGTGTGTCCAGGTGGGCAGACAGAGTGGTAACCAGAGGCAGAGAGAGCACTAAATGGTTAAGTGGGTTTGTTTGTTCCTTGGGGGTTGGGGGGGGTTCAAAGCCTTCTCTGCTCTAAAAGACATGACACCCACCCAGCGATTAATCATGCTGCTATTGGCGTGGAGGATACTGTATCCACTTGAGGACAGCTTTGAGATGCATTAGGCCAAGTGCTGCCAATCCCAGGGCAATGTCAGCCCGAGGAAGGGGAGGAGACGAGGGGGGGGGTGCTGCACACGTGTCTATCCACACCATGCATTTCCCCGAGCCTCACGCTCACCTGCTGCTGTGTGGGTGCGCCGGTCCAATTGGGACCTTCTAATGATTTGTTCTTCCGAGCCGTTTGGGCTCGGCCAGCGTCGTCTGTCGGAGAACGGGAGGCCGATCTGCGTTCACGGCTTCGTTCCCGCTCATGCTGCTGTCGCCGCCGCCTGTGCTTTAATCATCCTTTACAGTAAATCTCAATCAGTGCTGAGGATACGGGGACACGTGCAGATGGCATGGACTGATAGTTCTGACACACTGCAACTTAATCAAACAGAGGCACAATAAAGGGGGGGGGGGGGGGGGGGGGGGGGGGGGGGGGGGGGGGGGGGGGGGGGG
>JBBMJM010133578.1:0-12260 GCA_037832705.1 Centriscus cristatus
TGTGTGTGTGTGTGTGTGTGTGTGTGTGTGTGTGTGTGTGTGTGTGTGTGTGTGTGTGTGTGTGTGTGTGTGTCCACTCCTACAGGAAGAGTCACATCAGCTCATCTGGCTTCTTTTTTGTTGTTGTTGTTGTTATTGGTGAGTTTACACTAGACGGAGCGATACAACAAAGACCTTGCTGAAAAATCCATGTCTGCATTTTTTTCCATTTTTATACCAAAGAAAAAAAAACCTCATTGTCAGATTTTTTATTAGGGGTTTGATGGGGACATAGCAGCTTTTTTTAAAAAAACTTTCAACCCTTTAACTCAGACGTTGACACACTGAGACAAAGCTCCCTCTGCGATTGTCTGACGTTATAACCAACCTGGTGTAATGTTTAAACAGAGCCGTGAGCCTTAATTCCGGTATGCCCGTCCTCTTTCCAACTGGAGCTTTATTTTTTTCTCCCTCTACTCTCATTTCTGTGCCTAAAATCAGGTTAGCGTTTTATAAGGAGCTTAGCGCAGAGGGCCACAGTGGGCCACTAATGTAATAGAGTATCTCTCTCTCACTCCCTCTCTTTCTCTCTCTCCCTCATTCTGTTCTGTCCTCTTTCCTCTTTGTGCTTTCACTTACCCTGTCAAGGAGTGACCTTCTCTCTCTCTCTCTCTCTCGCTGTCGCCCTGCCTCTCTCTCTTTCTTTCTTTCTCTCCCTCTGTCCCTGCTTCCACTTCCCTTGCACCCGTCCCTCCGTATCTCCTCCCCCGTCAGCAGATGTGGACGACACAAGCCTGAGGTTTAAACATTAGGACAACTCTCAGGGAGGAGGACGCAGACAAGGAGAAGCAGACATTGTAAGATCGCTCATCACCTTTTTATTGTGGATATCGTATGTTTTCATGCATTTTTGTGATCGGGGGGGGGGTTCTGAGTGTCAGGTGAATATTCAGCTACATTGTGTGACATGGGAAGCTGACGGTTAAGCTGTTGTTGTGGATTTAGGTGCTGGGAAATCTTACAAAGATCTCCCTGCAATGTCAATAATCCACTGGATTATCCCCTGTTACTGTTAAAGACTATAGTTTGACTCTTTGGGTGGCAAAACTCTGCCACAGCGGCTGGATCAGTGAGTTTTGCAAAGGACATATTGCTGGGATGTATCTAGTTGTCAACAGTTCCCGTGAGTCAGAAGTGAAACGTGCACTTTTGTGTGTTTGTCCACAACCGGACACGTCCTGATGTTGGCAGGTATTCTTGCTGTGTACACACACTGGAACACACTGGAACGTTTTATGCAAAGAAAAGTAAAACGACAACAGCACAAAAATTAACTTCAGGCCTTGGTGGATACAAAGTCAATATATCAAATAGGATTTCTGCTCCAGTAACACAAAAACCGTTGTGGATGTTTAATTAATCGCAGACTTCTGGGTTTTCCTTTTCTCCTCTTTGTGGTCAGCTTGTGAAATCTTGAATTGCATTTGCTGGGTCAGAAGTAGATAAGATTTCATCACCACACCCCGTCTTTCTACAGTAATTGTGTGTTCTGTTCTTGATAAAACCAATAAACCTTTGAACCTCAAGTCCAGTGTCACATCTTCAAACAAGAAAACAGCCACCGGCGCTTTCTCACCATGGTAGTTGCTCCCCAGCACATGACAACCACCTGAAAAACACATGTACCGTGTCTCTTTTCCCAGTGTCCTGTTGTCTTACAGGGGTCAGGGTGATGGAGTCTTTCTCTGGGGATGTAGAAGAAAGCACAGAGGACAATGCAGGTAAGAAAAGTCATGACTAGGTCAAGGAGCATTTACTGTCAATTATTGATGACAAACAGCAGCATGTCCTGACATTCAAAAGGATGCAACATCAAAAAGAAGCAGATGAAAAGAGTTTATCCACTGTTTGTCCACTCTGCATGTTTGTATGTGTCCCTGGCATGACGTCAAACCACTGCCATCGCTGTCAGGGCGTAAAAAGTCCAAACTAAAGTCCCTGAAAACTCGTCTCTTTCGGCGGAGCAAGAGAGCAGATGGAGAGGCGAACACCAAGCTAAGCCAGTCTGCCAGCGACATCACTGCAGGAAAGGGTCTCGGTTCAGATGAGGATTTGTGAGTCTCCACACAATTTACACCTCAGTATCCAGTATGTTCTGATTTATTCTATTCCTTCACTGTTAACCTCTGCTGTTGCAGGTGCTCCCAAGGCATGATGGGATCACGGGCTTTCTCCCATGACAGCATCTTCTTGGCAGACGAGGTGCTGGCAGACACAGAGCCAGTCAGGGTGCTGTCACAGGAGAACGTTAACAGCAAGATTAAAGCTCTGCAGGTAACAGTTTATTCTGGGTTTATTTTAAACCTTAGTGTAATATGTTGGCTGAAGCAATACTTTGGGGTCACAGATGAAACTTCAGCAGCAGAAGATGCATCTGGGACCGCCTCCTCTTGTTCTGCCAATCAGACGACAAGAAGACCACTCGGAGGAGGGAGACGTTCCTCACAGCCCATCTGAGATCTCAGCTGGTGACACGACCCTGGGAACCCACAGCAAGGTGATTTACAATCCTATATATGTGATTCATGGTCAGATGTGGGCTTATTTTATTCATTCAATGTATTCATTTTATGGGGTGAATTGCTGAGAACACAGCAGCATCAGTTCAGTGTTAAGTACGAAGTAATGCTGCCAACATTTTTGTTTTTTTTTCTCACTAATATATGATATTTAAAATCAGGTCACAAATATATGTTGTCTAGGACGTGTGATGTCCTATAAAACAGATGGGCACTGAGGGTTTTACAATATTAAACATTACAGGACATTTGTTGGGATCATAGATGAATTCACAACCATTCCAACAGCAGGGTGATGCTGAGGGTTTGTGTGTTTGTGTCAGTTGAAACAGTGCGGTTCTTTGATGGGTTCTCAGGTAGAACTCGGTTAGTACACGATTAGATATCAGTCAGAGTTGATGGATGGGTGACAAGTTAAAGGACAAACCAGAAATATCCCAAAGAGCATCAACAGCCCAAAAAAACATATTGTTCTGGAGCGGTCTGATTGGCTGTAAATCTGCTTGAAGTAATAAGCGCCACCTCTGGCTTGTTGTTAGTAGACCAGACCTTATGCATTCCACTGTCACAAATTGAGGGTAAAGGTATGAATCTTTGCATTTACCTTTCATGTTCAGTATGATAACAGGACTTTGTTGTGCCTTTCTTCTCAAACCATTTCTCAGCTGTTCTCTCATCCACTCTCACCCGTCCACAAACCTGCCGCTAGCAAACCTGTGCCCGTAACGTCATCAAACATTCCCTCTTCAACTACTCTTGAGTCCCCGCTGGACTTCAGCTCACCAGCCCAGTTCACTCCTCGCCTAGATACCTCTGCGGCGTGTCACAGAATGTCTGTCAAGCCCAGAAACCAGAGGGCCAGCACCAAGAAGAGAACGGCCACAGTAAGTGACTTCAAAGCCTTTTTTACAGACAAACACCAACCCTTCTTCTTACCCTCTGCTTCTTGTTTCCCAGTCTGAATCCAGATCTCATTTAGACACCCTCAACAACATCAACCATCTTGAATGTGTAGAAGATGAACAGCAACGGTTGAGTGATTCAGAGGAGGAGCGAGGGGCCAACATCTCTCTGACATCTCAAAGTCTTCCTTCAAAACTGCCACAGTTTGAATCTCTTACATCAGAGGCTGTATCCATATCACCTGGTCAGTCCCATCAGCACCATGTTCCTCCTGGGAGAGTGTCATCTGTATCCTCTCAGGGAGTTGGACTGAGGCCTCACAGATGTGGAGATGTAATGTCGACTGAACAGCCACAATCACCTGTCACACAGACAGATGTAAAGGAGAGGAAGGATGGACCAGGAGATTCTGAGATTCAAGTCAAGTCCAAAGATGAAATAAATACCCTGATCAAATCTGGAACGGCAGATACAAACTCTTCTGTTGCCAACTTTGGCTCATCGGGGGCATCCAGGTCTTCCCCTGTTCACCAGCAGGGTGAGACAGACAACAAAACAGCAGGGATAAAGAGACCCACCCCAGGATCTGGGTCTTTCCATTTCTCCATCACCACTGCCAAAAGCCGACATGGAGAGAGACCCCGATCAGGCAGCTTCGTGGGAGTGCTAGAACGAACTGGACAGAAGATATCAGGGGGAGCAGAGGATACGGTCCAGGGGGAAAAGGACAAATATAAAGAACCTCCTTACAGAGGTGGGCTGGTCAGTGGTCGATTTAGACAAGAACACAAAAGTCCATTTCTTCCATGGGACAAGCAAGGGAGCCTGAGAAAAGTGGAGCCAGCAACAGGTCAGACAGAAGGGCAGGATGTGAAAAGCAGCAGTCGGGACGTGGTGGAGGAGGCAGTGGAAGCAAAGGAGGATGTCCCAGAGGAAGATGGAAAGACCATGTTTGGTTTTAAACTCCGCCCCACATCTCAGTCTATGAAATTTCGGTCGGACGAACCTTCCAAACATTATTCCAAGGAGCAATGTGATAAACCAAAAACACAAGAGATAAGAGAAGTCATATCTAAAAACCTACCAACAGCCATTTCCTGTATTCCACCGTCCTCCATAGACATCAAACCGACAGGTGAGTCTTTCAGAATGACACAAGGTTTTAAATCATACGTTTGTTGTTTATTGTTGTTATTATTAGCATGAAAACTGTTTGCTTATTTGATGTTATGCCACCATTCAGTTGGCCATTTTTGATGTGACCTTTGATGTTTTCATTGACCGTTCTTCTTAAAATAACACAGCATGAACAAGTTTCTCTAATGGATTTGTGCCATTCCATAGATCCAGCCCCATCTGGCTTCACCCTTCCCAGCAAGCGTAAACCTCCATACAGCTGTGATCCACACACCATGCCTACAGAAGTCCAAACAACCTCATTAAACCACAAAGACGTAGAAACTACCCCCATAGCCTCTCAGGAGTCACAGTCTACCCCCCAAACAACGACACCTGAGGTATCCTGGATGAGTCTCGCAATGGAAAAGACAAGAAGCATCCAACAACTTTTCACAAGCAGATTTCCCAGAGACTTTACAGGTGGCCAGGCTGCAGTAAGACCACAAGCATCCCCAGCGAATCTGTCAGAGACATTAAATGGTGCACAAACACATCAGACACCGGTGTTTAAATTACAACAAAGCTCTACGCCGCTGCAGCCTGCCAATCAGCCATCAGCAAATACAGTCCAGGTAGAAACAGGTCCATCACATAGTGTCCGATCCTCGGTTATGACAACTACAATGCACCAAAAGGCATCAACAATGTCTCCTGTTCCACTCAACACATCTCAAGAACCGGAAAAAAACATCAGTGAACAGAAGTCACACACAAATACAGTTCAGGTGGTGTCACAAACTGTGTCGCAGACAAATCTAAGGACAACCCAATCTCCCACATACTTATCACAGTCTGAGGCTGCATCCCCGTTTGGACAAGTCTCTCCGTCCCTTGCACAAACCTACTTTTCCTCGGGCCAGCCCCCCTGGAGCAATCGAGGTGTCCAGCAAACCAACAAGCCCAAAACTTCACCTTTGACCTCAGTTTTGACGTCCCCAGCAGCCACAGCTCCGTCTCCGCTGTTTGCCATGGGAAAAGGAGAAGGAGCAGGAGCTGTGGAGGAGAAAGAGAACCCATCGAATTTAGGGAAACAGGCAGTTTGGGCTGGATCTGTGAGCGAGAAGGCTGCTTTTCTGGAGAAGAAGACAGACTGGGTGACTCCACCTGGAACCAAGGGGGTTTGTGGTAGTTCTTTGTAACTCTCTTCCATATCATGTTTACTTGTAAATCAGCCATATTTTAGCTGTTCCTGAATACTGTCTGATTCCTCTCTGGCTCTTAGTCCCAACCCTTTCATGATGAAAGATTAATTCTTCTTCTAATAATACAATTCATTGCTTTTCACACAAATTTACAGGAAAAACATAGCATATCTCCAGATTAATCTTTGAATTACAATGTTCTCAGACTATTTGCCAAAGTCACCAATCTGACTTTTTTCACAGGTGGAACTGAAGAGAGGTCTATTGGAAACACAGTCATCAGGCTCATTTAAACAACAAACACAGAGCAAGGACACAAAACCAGAAGGAAGACCGGGACTAAAACTTGGTGTGTTGACTGTCAAGAAGAATAAACAAAAGGTGTCCTTCAGCATCTTCTTTGAAGCAACATAACATAAGGTTTTCTTTCAGAGTCAAGCCCCACCAAGTTTCCCGAAAGAGTTCGTGAGGACAAATGGCTGCGGAAGAATGGCGAATCCTCTTCATCGCCCACTTCATCGCTGACACTATCACAGTCAGACAGTAATCAGCCATCATGGATGGAATTGGCTAAGAGGAAGTCAATGGCCTGGAGTGACAAGAACATGGACTGACCACGTTGTTAAAAGTGAAAATAATAATGATAACAATGAGAGGCCTTCGTCAGGCTGTCCTGTTTGTTTGTCTACTGCACTGCATTGCATTGTATTGTTCTGCAGTATATATGTGTATATGTTATAATGTTCACTTTCACTCTGCCATTTCAATATAAAGTAAATAGTGTCTTTTGTGATCCGGCATTTTAATAATACTTATAGTGAATGTTATATAATAAAATTTCTAATGTTAATCTTTTGTGTGCGTTGGCATTGGCCTATTTTGAAATAGGAAAACTAAAAAAAACGTGTTTTCTAAAACAAGGATAACTTGCCATGATGCCTCCCTATCCACAAAATATTAGCCTCGGAAAATCTTCATTCATGTTATTGGAGAGCGGTAAAAGCAAAGTTTCATTGAAAATATGACAGGGTAGAATTATTAAGTAGTACATAAACGTGAAGGATAGATAACTCGAAGTTAAGGGCTCAGACTTTAATACACAGATCTCAGATCTGTTCCAAGTTTGGGCGTTCATCGTGATCATTTAACATGCAGTGCCCAAGAATGTCCGCGGGTGTCGCTGTGGCTCATTTTTACGACTCGTGTTACAAACGCAGGAGCACGTGAGTGTGTAAACAAACCCGGGCAAGTGAGCGGCCATACTTCCAGCTAAATGAAGACCGCTCATCTGACCCTGGCACTGCTTGCCAACATATTGTGCCTTTGTCACAACTACGCTCTGAGGAGCTCCGTCTCCTGGGCCGTCTCTTCCAACGATGTCGTAGAGGACGCGGACCTGTCGGAGGAGGTCGCCCCGGCGTTGCTGGTGGACGGCGGCGGGCTGTGGAAGCAAGCGTACCCGTCCTCAAGCGTCCTCGGAGACAGCGTGGACACTCCTGGAGAATTGGCGAAGCCCGAAAGCGACAAGCTTTCCTCTCGACTGTTTTCATATCGGCTTGAGAAAGTGAAGTCTGCCAGCAGCTCCCCTCCTCCGCACCAGGAGACCGCCAGGACCGCCAGATACATCGCACATTACAGCGACTGGGGGCATCTGGCCACCATTTCTACCCAAGAGAAGGTAACAAACACGGGGGTGGGCTGTCACTTTCCATACGTGTCGTACATACAAAACACACATTCATTTCGGAAAAAAATACACAAAATTACAAAAGATAATATGAAACGTGACTAATACTTTAAATGCCTTTATACTTTTAATGCCTTTGTTCCTCTAGGGGCAAATATTGCGATGCTTCTTGCCAATCACATTGTGTTTTGCTTCTCTGCAGATCAAAGGTCTTCCCTTCGGGAACATCTTCTCAGTCAGTGATGGACCACAGGACAACAGCACCGGGGTCATCTACTTTTATGTGACTCCAATGGACAACACTGTGGCAGATCTGAAAAGTAACCCCTATGCTTCACTCACTTTCTCTGAGGCAGAGGGAGACTTCTGCAGGTTAGTTTATATTCTGTTCTTGGACAAAATCCACAAACATGTTACTCTGACAGATGTCCCCAGGGGGAAAATGGCCCGCTCTTCCTCCTGTATTCTGTTCTTTGTGTGCTGTGCTACTATAGTGATTAATATTGTCAGTCAACATTCTCATTGTCATTGATCCATTTCCTCCCTTATTTCTTTCTGACACGTGTTAATTTTGCAGCATTTGTATTTATTTCCTGTAAAGTGTTCATTGCACGAAGTGCTTATCTTTCAATCTTTAATTATGCTAATTTTAAAAATTAATCACTTTAACTGGTACAAACCAGTAGATGCACAGCTGGTCTTAATACTGTGCAGATGATCATTTTTCATTTCGCAATTGACTACAACGCCCTTTAAGTTTGACCTTGGCAGAAAATATCTAGTATGTATTTGTCATGATTGTGTGTCTCAAGGCAAATGGTGTATGACCCTGAGGATCCCAGATGTGCCAGACTCACACTCACAGGCAAGATGATGGAGGTGGGCCCAGAGGACCTGGCATTTGCAAAGGAAGCAATGTTCTCAAGGTATCTGAGCTTGAGGGTGACACACTGGGCCTGTCGAAAGGCCTGAGATCTATTTTCTGTGTTTCTTAAGGACCCAGAGCCATATAAACATTTACTGAGGCACGGAGTGGGTATGTGAATGGAGGGAGGTGACGGATAAATCTCCACCTGTTCTTTTACTCACTGAGGTCAGTCAAGCCTGTATTTCTACAGCCGGCAGTGTTGGCAGCGGTGGAGGTTTTGTACTTATGGAGACCAAAGACTCATTGATCCAGAGCACACTCAGCTTTGACAGCACTGGATAGGGAGTCCAGAAACAGTGGGAACCAGTGCTTCAACATGACCCACCCATGGTTTCATCTCTCGAACAGCTCCTCCAATGCGGGTTCTGGGTTACCCTACAGCAGAGTTCTCCAGTTCTGATGGATCTTTTCTTGTAGGCATCCTGTGATGGCAAAGTGGCCAGTAGGACACAAGTGGTTCTTCATGAAGCTCGAGCTGATCCAGGTCTGGCTGCAGGACTGGATTGGAGGCACATCAGTGATTCCACTGGAGGAATATTTTAAAGCGACACCCTTCTGAGGTTATTGCAACTCCACAAAAGTATCATCTGACAATTAAAGACCAACCTGACTGTCTACACACCATTGCTGCCACTCTTAATGAGGGAAGAGAGTTCTTGAAGACGCAACATTTTTCAAATAATGAGTATTTTAATAAGCGCACATGAATTTTCTTCAGAACTACTTTACCTCTATATGCTCTCTCTGTGACCACTGTTGATCTATGAGTATTTCATGTTGATGCGCATGTTACAATGGTCAGTCATCACAGCTGACATACTACTGTATTTTCTCCCCTAATCAAATATCATATATCATATTGTCTTCAAATATATGTGCCATTTGAGAAATAAATGAATGTCAGCACATACAGTAATTGTGCAAAAATCTTAGCACACATTCTAACACAAAACAAACACATTTGTCAGTCTGCCGCAAAGTTGCAAATATAAATGAATGTGGTCATACGGTCATATTCTGCTGCATGAATGGATCACAGCAACACACTTGCACAGGAAACGTGTTCTCCACATGTCCACTAGATGGTGAGGTGCCCTTTCATTCAAGCATCAATCAAAGGCGTGAAAGCCAGAACACCACCATTCTCTTAATTCTCTCTATTTTAAAAGTTTTGCTGAGAAAATAAAAGCGTTTACGCTTTCCAATTCGTGTATCATTCGTTCAACGGATTCTTTCCATCCAATTGGTTCACGTATGGGGCCAATCTCCACAGTGCTTAATTGGCTCTACTGCGCCATCAAGTGGTCAATAAACATCAAATAGCCGAGCGATTATAACGATTTCGTTGTGTGGAGCGTTGAATTAAGGTAATCATTTATGTATGATGCCCATTAATAAATTATGAACGTAATGGATTGCAAAATAACGTGCAGCAAAGTTACAAAACATACGTTCTGCTGCCCCAGACTCGAAAGACCAATTCATTCTGAACATCAAATACAGCAATCGTTTCTCAATGATGTAACGACTGTGAACGACAGCGGCAGTGGCAGGGTGTAATTATGGACATGGGATGGGGATTGAGAGGTTTTCATTGAGAAGCTTTTTTTGTTTGTTTTTAGGCTGTGCCGGTTGCTCTTCTTGCTGAGTGTCTCCAGCTTTTGAGAACACACACTCAAATTGCACAGATGAGGCTGGTGTACATGTTGAAATGCTTTGCCAGTGCTTGGTATCGGTAGTTTGAACCAGTCAGTCACGTGATTAGCTTTGCCTCAAAGCAGATACTGCTTCATACGTCATTGATCACGTGACTGCTTGCGCACCAACGCAGGCTGTGAATCACTCCAGAAGAAATGCGGCTCGTCTTTACGACACTTAAGTTTGCATGAGCATCCGTGTCAGGCCATCTCCAGTCGCAATACGTCACGACATACGTCATCTACACGAGCCTCGATACGCGCTTCCCAAAAATCTCACTGAATACACACGCTACGAAATCTCGACACGGAAGTGCACGTCTGTAGTTTTTGTCATTTGTAGCATAGTTTCAACTTCATATTAGCCTGGAAGCTAACTAGGTGGCTAATGTACTCTGCGCCAGCTTCCGGCCGGCTGTTTAGCATAACAAGTGACAGTGAACTGGGTAAATGTAAAGAGCTGAGTTCAAATTAGTTCCGCACACGCTCGTTTGTATCTGCTGTGGCCAGTAACTCGGGCGGATTTGACGTGTAAGAAAAGGCGTAGCCTTTCGACCAGCGGCGGACAAGCAACATCCTATCCCAGCGGACCAACTGTCACTATCCGAAATGCCTCCAAACTGTAGAGATTGACAGCGCAGTCACTATGGGCTGGATCGGCAGCGAGCTCGTTCTATCTCCAACGACCATGTAAACTGTCTTGTCACGAAACACTCGTGACGCCGGAACGCCAGCAACAGTCCTCCGAACAGCGAACAGAAACCGTGATTCGCATCAGCGTTCTCTCAGCCAAAAGAAACTGGGGGTCCGTGTTACCAGGAACTCTTCCGCCGTTTCACGCCCACATATGCCCGAGCCGACGCTCGTCTCGGCGCCCTGAAGGCAGAGGCAGGAGGAGGCGAGGAGGAAGCGGCAGCTCCGGGTCCCCCACCAACCGACACGGCTCACGCGAGAGGAGGCATCGCTGAAATGAGATGAGGCTCAGAAATGGAACTGTGGCCACTGCCGTTATCTTCTTCACATCGTTCCTCAGCTTGTCCTGGTACACAGCCTGGCAGAATGGCAGAGGTAGGTCGGACACCACGATAATACAAGGTGGAGCAGATATGAGGCCTGGTTAACGAACCGTTAGACCCCCGAGTAGCCGACGCGTGTCCGGTAGCATTTCGCAGGACAGCAGGTTATATGAGCTCAGCTCGACGTGTAAGATCGGGTATCACAACATTCTCCTCATGCTACAGCTCAAATGACACGACGAGGCGCCGGTATTGATGAAAGACGTTCTAAGTTGGTTTATGTACATATTGCGTAATACGTGGGGTTCCCAGCTGGACATCAGATCGCTGCTGTGTTCCTCCATCCAACCTTCTATCACTATCTACAGTTAATTACGGGACTAATAGTTGAAAGCACAGAGCAGCAACACGGTTTGCTTGTGAAGCTCTCACCATCCAGTTCCATTTTTGTTCCTGCTTCTTGTTGATAACGACTTTTTTTTAACCTGTCAGCATATAAACTCAACCTTATTACACCATAATTCCTGTGTTTGTCCAGTGTGAACGTGAAGCACCTGAAGGGCTTTGCTGCTTTGTAAGTTGTTCAGATGAATTACAACCTGAGGCTTCATGTTGTGATTCTTGTGATCTTAATGCTTAATTAGTTGTCTTTAATGTCCAGTAAGAGACTGGAGCTCTCTACTGGCTTGATGAAAGTGTGTGTGATACCTAGAGGGAATGCCTGTTGTTCTGTTTTCCGCACCTGTTGACAAACCAATTTGTCCTCAGATTTTATCAGGTGCAGTTATTCACTTTGATTTAGTCATGTCAAAGAAACAACAATTAGTGACATTAACGTGTACCCTTTCTTACACTGATAACCCTAAAGGTAAAATGACTGGTGTGAAGTGTGGTGTTAAATGCTTGTGCTGCTTCTTTTGATCATCTATGGAAGCGGGTACTTCCTGACAAAGTGTAGGGTCAAAGTTTAAACTCGTCAGCTTGGGGACTAGAGGTCTTCTGGCAGCTTTGCTCAACTCCTGTGGGCCCAGTGGGCTGACTTTTCCCCCTGGCTTGAGGTTTATGAGGGAGGTGAAAAGAGAGAATAGGTTCGACAACTGGGGGGGGGGGGGGGGCAAACAACCCACCCGGGGCGGCCCAGTGGTTTGTC
>JBBMJM010133597.1:0-12258 GCA_037832705.1 Centriscus cristatus
CACACACACACACACACACACACACACACACACACACACACACACACACACACACACACACACACACACACAAATAACTTTTACTCTCCCACTGTAATATGTGACATTATCACAGCTCTTCATAGCAGCTCCTCCTACTTAGAATTTAGTGACCAGAAGCTTCTTCTCACTCAGCACCGTAATCATACTGTTCATACACTGGTGGCCACTTTATGAGATACATCTGTTGTCGGTTGTTTGCACAAATAACCAATCTGCCGAACACTTAACAACTCAACACATTCGGTGAAGACTTGCTGAAGTTCAAGCCAAGCATCAGAAAGGGAAGGAGGGGGGATTTAAGTGACTTGGCGATGTTGTCGGACAGAGCATTTCAGAAACTGTTTGTCTACTGTGATACTGAGTGTGATATCTTTTTTTTTTTTGTGATAATTTTTTGTAATGTGCTTGTTTATTCAATTTAGGGTGCACCTAAACTGCACAGGGATGTTGAATCATGCTGTCGTTCAGCAGTCATGTGTTGTCTTATTATATTGATTAAAACCATGTGCCTCTATGTCGATTTTTATCTGTTAATTAGATTTTTCTGCTTAAGGACCACACTAGGAGAAAGATGCAACCTAATGGCAAATGATGAATCGCTCCAGTGATGACAGTACATTGCTGTGATCGTTCATCTTGCCATATTCAACGTGTCATAACAATATACAAGCAACCTGGAGAGGGTGAGTACAAGAAAGAAAGATCCGTTGTTCAGTGAACCTGGTCCCGTCACATGCCTGCTTCTATTTTCAATACCAGCCCATCAGCCAACCCCAGGGAAGCAGCACTTAGTTGTACATAATAAATTGGCTATGAGAGAGGGAGAGAGAGAAGTGCTTTTGCAAGCACTGGGATGGAAAATAAACTGATTGAATCTGTGGATGTTTTTGTTGTTATGCATCTGAATATCTGCCGCTTTTGAAAACCACACTATGTAAGCTCAAACTCTGTTCAAGTGAAAACACTGGGGCCGTTTTATCAGCTGGGCTGAATGATGTTAAAGAAGCGGAAAAGTCCACAATCCTGGATGTGTGGAGTTCTCAAGGTGAGAAGGGAGATTCAATCATTCTTTCATCAGGACACACTGGGTCACATATCCAGTACATCACATATATGGATGGTTAATGGTGTGAAATGTTACTGTTTACTGCTCTAAAATCCAGGCAGCATCTGACACGAAGGCATGAGCAGTAACTAATTCATTTGTTGTAGTTTGTCGGTTCACAAATTTATTGAATGACACTGTTTTTACAGAGCAAGTGTAAACATTGCTCTTTATTTCAGGGGTTCAGAGGAGTAATTCTTCCCTCCTCAACATGTTAGTCATTGATTAATAAATGGAGTTTGTCACCAACTCCTCTGGGGAAATACAACGGATAAGACTGGAAAGAAAAACATGTTCATGTGATTTATAATATCCAGATAACACTTAATCCTTGCATGTGTGTGATTGTGTAGACATGCTTTGTCACAGCAGCGACCAGTATCTAGCTTTTCTGAGACCAAACACGCAGGCCGTTCAGCGCCAATCATCCCGTGTTCCTCACTGCAGGAGATAGTACACATCCTCCAAGCATATAAGCAGGATGTTTGCTGCAATTCCTCCCTTATCATGGATAACCTCTTTGGCAATCAGTGTAATTCAGGTTCTGTCCAGACTCCTTCCGGAGATCTGTGTGTGTGTGTGTGTGTGTGTGTGTGTGTGTGTGTGTGTGTGTGTGTGTTTGTGTTTGTTTGATAACGTGAGACTTCTGGGGGTAAATCTGTGCTGGCTGCACTGCTCACTTCTTCTGTGTCCACCTGCAGAGCTCAGATTAAACTTGAGTTATTGGTGGAGGGACCGCCTGCTGCTTCCTCCTCCTCAATCATGTGGTTCATCTCCAGTTTGTTATTGCCGTGTCAGTGTGTAGACAAGGAGCTGCTGTGGTCCGTCACATCTCAAAATTGTTCTATCCACACTGTAGATGGCGCACTATTGTCCTTTTCTGCCTATTCAGTGTTGTATTTATTTTTTGTATTATTCTGGCAGACTGCATGAACATACCAGCTCTTTTCTGTTTGTGGTGAATGACATTTTCTATCCACACAGCTGTTACCGAGGTCAATAAATATTTCAGGACCAGGAGTGACAGATTTTACCTCTGTAACTAACTGTATGGTCGAGCTTTACAACAAATCCTCTCCCGTTCCAGAAATCGGGCTGTGGTGCATACGCATGAGAGCCAGTGACATGATGGATGCCTTCTAGTCTTTGTCACTATGGCAACTCTTAGCTGTGTGAGCACACTAAATAGACACAGCTGTCTGAGTACTTCACAACGAACCTTCATTTTGAAATGTAAAGTAAATAGATCTGAGAATATCATGGAAATCTGGGATTTCTCTGTCTGACTCACAAGTATGTCAATGTCAATTATGGATCAATCAACATTATTAACTTATTTACTGGTGAAGCCTTGAACTGCTTTTCTCTTTTGGTTGTCATGATGTAATGTATACTCAGTGGGAAACAGATCCACGTTCAGGTATGATAAAAGTAAACCTAAGTAAACATAATCCTCGTCTAGTAGTCGCCCCATTCAACTCTCTTTGACAGCACATCCGCAATTATTCTTTATTTATTTATTTTTTTCCTTCTCAGGTTTCCCTCTGCTTTCTTACCCGACTAAAACAGAACATAAGTGGATGTCTGTGATGTGTCAGATCGAGACGAAGAAGTCACGAATAGACGTGGAAATGTCCACCTGTGTTTTTGCTCTGATTGATAGAGGAACACTAAGTTTCTCAGGAGCAGGATGGTTTGTCATAATGGATTTACGACTGTCAGTGTGAGACATGCACTTCATGTCTTTGCACTGTGGTCACTTGGGAAACATCAGTGGAAATCACCACGTCACCACTAACACACTCTCACAGACACGCATCTTCAGCAAAACCCATTGATTCAAAGTAGGTTAGACACGTTGGTTTCATTATAAGTCCGTCGTCCTGTGAATATTTGATGAGCACTGAGTCAGGGCAGAGGTGATCCAGCCTTAGTTGCGGAGAATCTCCCCGAGGACTGAGAGTAGTTCACTGCCAGCAGTCAGACAATTGCTAATCCTGAATTTAAACCAAAATGTATTACACTGGGTTTCATCAAACTCCACACAGGACAGCGTTTATGCCTTTTGTAAGAAGAGATTAAGTATTGTGGTGGTGATAAGTATGAAGTGACACACTGAGAAACTACAGCGTCTCTTGTCTTGACTCCACTTTCTTATTACGGTACTCTGTTGTGACTTTGCATCTTAATGTGGAGTCACTTCCTCCAATGATAGTAGTATATGTCAAATAAAACCATGTGACCATGTCACAACAAATCCCTGTCCGAGCTTTTGTGCTGTATGTGATCCTCTGCTGTGTGTGTGTGTGTGTGTGTGTGTGTGTGTGTGTGTGCGCGCGCCCATTCGTCTGTTTCAATGTACATAAGAAATGTACACATTCACTACACACTCGTCATGCAACCACAACACAGATATGTTGCCTGATACAGTAATACACCAAACGACCAGTTCCTTTAAAGGAGCAGTGTGTAGGTTCTACATTGACAACATTACAACGTGACTACTCCCTGACCGTCCCTTTTCCAGAAAGACTCATTTGAAGTCTGCAATACCTAGTATCCTCATTTACATCCAGTGCTTCAGAAAGCAGAATACAGAGCAAAATCCTAAAATACTTTCAATGAGTTCATGGTCTCTTTGTTTTGCAATAATGGCGTGACCCCAGTAAAGTCTCTATCAGAGCTGCCGGTGCGAAGGGAGACATGAACCCACAAGCCCTCATTTCGGGAAAGATTCTGGTCCGTGCTCTGGTAAAATGTAAAGATATAGACAGACGATTGTTGCAAACATTGACTGTTGTGCACATATAAGGACACAGCTTATTGAAGCGAAATGGATTTTATATGACAATGAATACCAGCCGATGTCTATTCACTTCTGTCTGTGTAATGTGAAGGCCTTTCAAGTGATCACTAGCTGTCACAGCATAATGCCAGTTTGGCTTATGTTGTATTGTTGTCCCCATGAATTATTCATACAGGCGCCACAGAGTTTTAAATAGAAACATGGATTGTCTTTTTACGGACAGACAAACATGGACAGATCCGCTTTGCTCGTCATCTAAACACACTCAAATAACCCATGTCTTAATTTGAGCATGTGTCCTTTCAACACTTCCATTATTCATAGATTCACGAGGCAAAATAAGCACGTCTGTGAGAATTTGGTATTGATTTGTAAATACAGCACATGAGTTTCAAATGTGCATTCTCTGTTGGAGGTTGTGATGACTACTAATGCTGCCCCCTCCACCCACCTACTGGTACTAGATCTGTTAGTACACAACATGTGTATCTCTTGAGCCCAGAGATACTTTGTCCATTAATAACCAATGTACAAGAGTTTTCTAACTACAACACTGTCTGAATTAAATGATCTGTGAAACCCTGGCAAATTTACTACAAAATGGATTTAAATCTGTTGAAGCACACGTTTAAATAAAGACATATTCTGCATTAATACTGAATTAATACAACTTAAAAGGCCATTGTGTTCCTCTAGTCTCAGTCTGTTTGCCCTATATTGTGTTATCTTGTCTGATGGGTCAGCATCAGTGCTGCATCAGTGTCAGATCTCTTCGGGGATCGGGTTTGGATCCCCTCTGTTTCACCCAATGCACATTTTGCCACAGCAGGAGTCTTCATTGCAGCAGTCGCTGTCATTATAGAAGCCTAAATGGTGGCAGTAGGGTGTTATTTTATTGGTATGAAATCAAACAGCCGTGTTAATAGTCTGGTTGTGACGTAAGACCTGTCTCTATTTGCTTACATCAGCACCTGAACAGAAACCACAGTGGCATTGTCAACAGACTTGATCAGTTCTGGGTTTGGGCGATTTATTAATTGTGTTAATAAACTTTGACTTAGGTCTTATACTGAGGGCTTACTGTGGTTTATGTATTCAGAAACTAGTGAATGACCTGGTAATTGTGCATTTGCTAAAGCAGTATCAAGTCATTGTGCACGGCTAGCAATGTGTCAGGACATCATTTACTTTTAAATAAATGTGTTTTCCTTTATGTACCCTGATGGCAGCGTGAAGCCTCTGCGTCAGCCCAATTTATACTTTGATGCCACTTTAATTGAACATAACATTCAATCAACAACAGGCCCGCACTCAGTCGAGTAAATCAATTTGTTGTGTTTTTGGAAAAACTGGGGGAAAATGGTTCCTGCAAATTTGCTGCTGAAGTTGGAGGATTCCGAAGCAGCAGAGGCTCAAATTGGGAAGTGGAGCTTCACTTGTGGCGGTTCAGTGTTTTCCCGTTTGTGGAATGATGTGCAACATCAGCACTAAGCTACCTTACTGCACACTCACAGATGATTTAACAGCCAGGTCCTACACGCAGCCATGGATTAATAGAGCTTGACACAAAGCCTTTTCACTGGCTTTATCTGTTTCTCCTAAGCCTGGGGGAATTGAGCGCTAAGGCTTTTCCCAGCGTGACACCAGTATCATTTCTACACTTTCACTGGACGGGTTTTCTGTTAAAAATGGATGCTGCATTGGCAAGGATCGCCATAAAACTCTCCACAGTTCAAAGAAGTGTTGTGAAATTAAGACTGATTTCTACCTATCTACGTTTGCAGATAGCACAAATCCAATGTACCCTGGATTATAAGAGGATATCACGTCTGACCTCAGTCCATTTGTCTCTAGATACACTCACAGATTAGCAGCCTGAAATGAAACAACTCCTCCCGGAACAATATTAGTACAATTCAGTGCCAACAGTGGGGACAATGATTTCCTAGTCGGTGTCCTAACCTGCATGTTATGATCTAACATTTAGTCTCACTGTATTTCTGTATCTGAACTGTCAGTTTAAGAACGCCGCCATGTTGTAACTCCTGCTGGGATTTGACTTGAACATGAGGTGGCACAGTGATGGATGCGAGTTAACTGTTGTAAACACTCACAACCTGTCGGTGACCTTGAAAAGTACAAGGGCAAAAAAAAAACCAAACCCCAAACGGATCCATATTGAAGTTTTCACAGAAAAGTCAGACAGTGAAATATCGGTGAATTAATCCACAGAAAGAGAAACAGAGGAAAGTGCTGCTGAGATTAAGTGGAAATTCTTCTGAGATGAAATGGAGGATTGTGCTTCTGCTAATTGTCTCCCTCAGGGAAGGAGCCCGCTTTTTCGGTTTAAAACTGTAGAATTCTAATTATCCTCTTCAAGTTCTTGTTGCGTTTGACGGCTCCGTGTAATAAAAATAATTACAGTTTTAACCAGTTCATTGTGTCTTCCTTTTTTCAAGTTGACTTACTATTTCTTGCAATTCTAAATTGCACAAACATGTCAGGTAAACAAAACCTTACAAATGAAATAAAATTTCTGTCTTTCCCTCAATTACAAATACTGTCCTGCTCATCCAATCAAAGGTGAGAAAACTGTGCTCAGTAGGTTTATGTACTAAAATGATGAATTTGGCGTTACTGCTGCAGACATTTATAGCGGCGCTGTGCGAGCGAATCACCACGTCTCTGCCATCTGCTGACCTCGTGGTAATCTCTGTAGCGTGAGACAGCTCTCGTGACCACGCTGGCTTCATTGAGATTGTGATGGTCTTTTTGCAGGGCTTTGACCGACGACACCAACTGTAGATGGACTTTAGAACAGTATATTGTCTCTAGAAACAAATCTTCCTCCTGATCCATGTTGATGTTGAATATCAAACAGGTTGTAAAGGGACAGTGAGGGATTCTGGAGACGAAGCAGCTTGTATAAAGCTGAGTGTCTTAATCTGCGTGAAGTTATTCTGTACACATGGAGCTGAGTTTCACTGTCCTGAAGAATTCCTTTCTGTTCATTTAAAAGTCCTTCAGAGATGGTCCATCACTCATGTATTTTGTCAATATCAGTGTTTTATCTCAGCACTGAGGCTGGTGATTGGACTCAGGACTGTAGTGGCCACAGGATTGCCAATTTAGAGCATGCACACACACACACACACACACACACACACACACACACACACTAAGAGAGATGAGAGAGGGAGTGTGTGTGCGTGTGTATGTGTGTGTGTGTGTGTGTGTGTGTGAGAGAGAGAGAGAGAGGCAAAGCACATCAATCTTACCCAACATGATTTGCTGACTGGATGAAAGCACTCCATCTGTCTTATGCTGTTTATTGAGGGAAAATTGGTTGAATTTAGCACAGACGGACAGAAAAAAAGACGAGGAAACGTCCTTGTCCACACCTATGGTGGAGTGATGCTACAAAAACCTTTAAAAGTATTGCACTTTAGATGTTATTATCGCCGACTGTACAGCCTGTGAGAGCTCGGAGAGCGACACAGTCTACATTGTGTTGGTTCAGGGGATTGGAAATGAAACAACATCATGAGGGTGAAATGCTGACTGTTTTCTTTTCCACTTGTCCTGTTAAGCTTGATAGACAGTCAGTGTATTTTCTTCATGCATGATATATAAAATAACATAAAATAGAATAAAAAGGTGGCGGGCGACCTATGTAGATCACCCTGAACTGTACCAAATAATTTACTCCTCTCGTGGTCGATATGACAACTGATACGGTTTATGCTTGACATTATATGTCAACTACATTCAGTTAAGGACTACAAAGATGTACTGTAAGTCTGCAGTAGACATCCTATACTTCTGTCCATCAAGACCATCCTGCTCAAGTTTACTAGGATAATTGTGGGTTAATAGTTTGGACTACTTCTGTTTCTACTTTTGTTAACTACTTTAGGCTGCTGCTCCTGCATGTTATCACTGTGGCAGACGTGGCGGTGACTGGTTGTGTTCGTGGTGAGCACAGGATTGGATTATAATCCCTCCAGGAAATAATTTGATGCACCGCTTCACACACCGAGTCAAAATGGAAACCACCCCTGGGTGAAAGGGGGATTTTTTCCCCCTTCTCTTGGTTTTGGCTGAATATATGACAGAAATCATCGGAGGGCGTTGTTGAATATGAGGAATCATCAGATATTCAGTTGATGTGGATATATATAAAAGATAAACCAAACAGTTTGTTCTACTCAGTAGTCGTTTGGTTCTCCGATTAAAAGCTCATCACGTCATCAGACTCTGGAAGTCGTCTGCATTAAAGAGCTTCATCTGAGTCCCAAGGTTCCCTGAGCTCAGAGGTCTTCCACTAATGCTTCATTTCTACTGCATTTTAATTTCTGGGCTTGAAATCGTGCGGTTTAATCAAGGGTGGAATTGCAGATGATATTGAAATTAGTCAGACACTCATCTACTGATAATGAGGGACCCGACTGACGGGGGATGGTGTTCGAAGCTGGGAAAATGTTTAATTTAAAACACTAAATAAACCTAATTTAATACTTGATCAGCATTAGCGATCAAATATGCAAGGGTGGCCCTGACAGTCAGTGGGAGGTACAAAACAGATTTTAAAAAAAGATTACAAAATGAAATCACCATTTTAAAACAGTCAAACATGCAGTGAACACGTTATTGATACGTGCTCAAAGTGGATCTGTCCTTCCTCTGGACGTGTATTATCAGAAATTAAAGTGCCGAAATCCATACAAGAAAACACAAATACCACAATTAATGGGAACGAGAGAAGCGTCTTCTATTCAAAGGATGTTCACCGTTCAGCCATAAAAATGCAATAAAATGAAATCGTCCGCACGCAAATGACTTATTTAATGACATCCCACATTAAGCAGTCCAGTCATGAATATTTTTGGCATATTGAGTCAGTGGAGGAGACTCGGGCTGCCAGATGAATGTCAATGAGATAGAATGGCGCCCATATTGTTGAATAGATCACGTACTGTTCCATATGACCAAAGAGGCCAGCGGTGTACATCAGGCCTTTCCCAGGAGAGATGAACGTGTGGAGGTGTGTGGAACAGATGGGTCAAATTAGAAACTACTTTAGTTCCTCTTTTCTCTCTTTTCCAGACCGGCAGGAGGGGAGGTTAGTGCTTCTTGACCATTGGGACGGGTCCTCGCAGCTTTGGGTACAAACTGCCTCAGCTCCAGTGTGGTGGAAAGGTGGTGTCAGATGAATAAATGTAGGAAAGGAATCATCTGTGGCCCACCAACAAAATCCCATCACTAATTCAAGCCGCAGCTGATGTTTTGAAACATGACACACATTTTCTCTCTAGAACATGATCCCAACTGCAGAGAAAACCCTAAAATGTGTCGCCCCAGGATCAAATATGATTTATTATTTCAGAGGAGCAGCAAACATGGCGGCATCTCTGCTTGGCTGCCTGAAGCCATGTCGCTCATGTCACGCTAACATATGTTTGGTCTTTGTCAAACCAGCAGGAGGCTCCGAGGAGAAGTGTTTGCATTCCACAGCACGTTTTCCTTGACTTACTCCGATTGTTTTTTTTTGGATCAAATCCATTTCGGTGAAGGTGGATACAAAGGGGGGGGGGGCTTCAACACTATGATGTTGTCGTTCATATTCAATGAATCCACTCATCCTCCGTGTTGCCCATTGACAACATGACACTTCGTCCTTCGGACTTTGGTTTGCCTGATTTATTCAGGTGCTGGAGATGAAATTTTCCGGTGGCATGGTGATGAAATAAAATTACTTATTGGCATTTTAGGAACTCTTATAGGAATGCATCGCCTCACTTTCCACAGATTTGCACTATATTCGCTGAAATGTAGCATTAAATATAAATTCATCTTGACAGAGCTGACAGCGAGGATGTGTGAACACTCAGTTATCCAAGTCATGGTCTGTCTGAGCAGCCCAGTTCCTTGAACTCATTTTGCCTCGACATTTGAAATGCTCTACCAGTGCGAGTCGCAGACGTTTAACCTGATTATGTTTGATTTATTCTGGCAGTAGCGAGGGGTCAGAATGTGAACGTACATGTTCCAAACATATGATGTAGTAATATTGTCGAAGTGGGTTTATTCTTAATGTGATTATATCCCAGTTGATGTGTTTGTGTCAGATGACTCGTCTGTGCATGCCGAGCTGTGATGTGTGACTCAGGAACAGTATTTCTGATTGGAGGAAATGTGTAACAGCACAACACTGATTTGTTTCCCAAAATACCCCAAAGAATGAAGCCCCTTTCTCACACGATTATTGAGGCTTCTCCTGCTTCGATTGGGAAACGTGAGTAAAGACGCTCAGCAGACTTATTTAATCAGTATCTGTCTAAAATAATTGTTCATATTTCATGCTGAACATCAACTGTGCGCCCAGGCATTTTAAGATTAGTTCCTCCTTGCTGGCAGGAATATAAAGTAAAAAAAATAAAATAAACAAAACAGACCCTTGTTTCCATTATGTGGGTCATTTATGAAAACAAAGCGTGTCAACAGGCACATTCAGTTCCTCTCTTAATCACAGAGCACAATTAAGAGCCACAATCACCGTGAACAAAAGCCAAACGTGCAAATGAGTGCCGGGAGGTGGAGGAAGGGAAAATAATGTGGTAGCATATCAGGTAGCAGAGAAGGCTGAGATGATTAGAGGTTTCAAGCTGTGGTCATAAGAAAGGCTTCTCTGGCAGCAGGACACTCAGTGGAGCAGCATGTCTGTGCATTCGTTTCATTAGCTTTCTTCAGCGCTTCACAGCACGGGGGGCTGGTGGTCTCCTCTCGTCAATAAACAGCAGGTTCATGCTTGTGCATAATTCTCTATCATGTGACATAATCCACAAAGACACTGGGATGAAACCACAAAGCTTTTAATGGCGTGTGGCCGGTGCTTGAAGGGTTACTGGGTCACTGATGTCTGCGAGTGGGACGGACTGAAGAGCAGAAGGCAGCGTTCCTCTCTCAGCTCTATAATTTACAGCAATTACTGATCATTTATGACCCGAGCAGACTCTGGAAAAATCAGATGTACTGTTTATTACAGCACTTATTTTCAAATTACACACACTGCACCGAATAAACAACAAATAAAACCGTCCCTGTGTGTTTGTATCTAGGATGTGTGTTATTTGTACATGTTGTCATTTGTGTGTGTGGGTTCTCTCCGGGTACTCCCCGTTCTTCTCACCTCCAAAAGCATGTCGGGTTAATTGGTTACTCGACGAGCCAGTTGAAGATGACAAACAAGTGATTTCTAATCCCACAATATCCAGCACACTCAGGTTTGGACATGACTATCAGCACTAATTGTAACAAAACAACAAAAAACCCAACATCACACACAGCACCGGCTTCTCTGTAGTGGTGCTGTGGTAGCGACTGTAAATTTCCTCTCTAGCTCCACCTCCTGTCTCCGATCAGCCCATGTTTTCTACACAACTGGTGTGTCAAGTTGAAAATGTGTTGTAGGTGCTGGTGGAGTGGGAACATTTGATTCAGAGTCATATCCTTGTTTTCAACCTAACAGCAGAAGTAACACATAATATCACACGTCAGGTGTGATGTAACACATCATTTAGATCGATATGATAGTCAACACGTGCTGTAGTCCCTCTGGCTGTGTGGCAACACGATTCTGTAGAAATCTATTCAGAAAATGAAAAGAGCCAACAGCAGCGTGACAGTTTGTCTACTGGGTACGCCGCCTTATAGGAATTATCCCTTTAGCTTGCGGTTGTTGATAAATCACAGTGGGAAATGCTGCATTTTGTCAGCAACATTTACATACATGCTGTGTTTCATGTGGGAACTCACGAAAATCTAGGTGTTTTCTCATGTTGTTGTTGTGCCAGTACAGAGATGTCCTGAGTGGATCTGTCACCAGACCCACTGTGGATGAGCAGACACAGTGTGACACAGTGTGCAACAAATCTGTGAAATATTGCTAGTTGTTGGGAAACATCCACATTGGCAGGTTTGTCTTCGCGCTATTACCATTTTTATTATTATTTACATGGTTGCATTATTCCTCTGCATCCATTATGTATTATTTAATTTTCTTTGGTGCATGAGAGCGACGTTATGAGGAGGATTTGTTGTTGAGCATGGACCTCGATTGTCTCCAGGGCCTGTGAATGAATGCAACATGAGCACTTAGAGCCGCTCTCGAGAAGAAATGATTTGAAATTAAAAATTTAACATTCGGAGGGGATCGGTGCAGCCCTCAACTACCCTGTGTGTGTGTGTGTGTGTGTGTGTGTGTGTGTGTGTGTGTGTGTGTGTGTGTGTGTGTGTGTGTGTGTGT
>JBBMJM010133634.1:0-12256 GCA_037832705.1 Centriscus cristatus
CACACACACACACACACACACACACACACACACACACACACACACACACACACACACACACACACACACACGTCCTCCCCTACATCAGCTGGAATCGGCTCCTGCAGTCAAGTGAACAATGGGGATCGTCAACTGATGGTGGAATTAAAGCAACATGCAGATTAGTAGATTTCAGCATGACTGATTTTATTATTTCTAACGGTGATTCACATGCAACGGCTGACGGATTCACTTAAGCTCCGTTAGGAAAAAGGAAGAAACACTTCTACAGATGAACATTACCGCTACTCCACCTTTTACGATCTGTGAATGAACAAAAACTGCGAAGCTGCTCCACGCGAACGACAGCTGAGACAGAAATGACTCATTAACGCTGGGATCGTTCCAGTGGTTTCGTTCTGGGATTATTCCTGCCGTTCCACCTGCATCGATCTGCCTCTGTATACTGTACATCCTCTGGAACAGCAGCAGGACCAGTAACAAATGCAACACATGCTGGGGAGGCATTGTTACACCTCCTTGTCAGACAAAAAAAAAGACAACACGGTTTCTCACGTGGAACCGAAGCACCTGCAGGACGCTTTCATAATGAACATAAACATTCATGAGGAGGAAAGGAGACGGAACGTATTCCTGAGAAGTCCAATTAGAATATCTGCTCCTGCCTTTCATCGCGCTGCCTTCATTAAAACAACCACTTCCTTTCAACCTTGGACCAATTATACAATATCTCTTGGTTTTATTCACGCAACTAATATAAAAAACAGGAACACACACACACAAACAGAGGGGAACCTCGCATCAGGCTCCACTCACAGGCGGATTATTTTTGAAATAAGGAAATCTGCTTGATGAAATGCAGCTCATGGTGACGCTCTGTGATCTCTGATGCTCTGATTCCGGTTGCAACCCGTTTCCCCTGATTGCCATGGAAATGCTTCAGTGACCTGATAACGCAGGATTCATTTCAGAAGAGATTTTGAAACATTTGAAACCCTTCCCTCCCAATTTTTCTGACCAGATTTCATCAGCTGTATCAAATTTCAGAAGCCTGCGGTCCAGGTCTTTTGGAAAGATTCAATAAAGTTTCATATCTGCGGCTCTGTCGGTCATACGCGGCCGAGCTGAAAAGCCCCTTTGCTGCTAAAAGTGAAAGAGTTTCGGATTTGTTCATTGACTCTGCCCATTGTCGACCGTTGATAAGAAACGACGAAATATTTTCCTCCGTCAGCTTCATTTCCTCCCTGATGTGTTTTTCCATCAGAGGCCACGAATGCGTTATGAATACATAAAGTGTCCTTGTGGCAATGTGAGCAGAAAGTACAGTCCATCCACGTGTGAGCAGTTGTTGTTGCTACGTTATTGTGTCATTGGTTGTGAAAGTGAGGAATATCGATGAATATTTTACACCTACTTGAGGTCAGACATCAGAAACACTTAGAAGTGAATTCAGTTCAGTATTTTAACCTAGATGGATAAATAGATTGTTACTTTATTTTCACTTTATTTTTTTCTGAATTTTGCACACACAGGTTTACGTGCAAATATATGTTTTTACATAATTGCATTATGTAAATCAATCATCTGACTTATATATTCCTCACATAATGATTCAAACTTGTTCTGGCCTGAGAGGAGAAGAATGAAAATAGAAATAGAAAAGTAGAAATTTACTAAAAAGAAACATCAACAACAACAAAAAAGCCTTTAACGTAACCATTAAGCATGTTGAACCAGATAATAATCCTTCATGGAAGTTAACAAAACAGCTTTCCATTTGCCAGAGGAACACTTAGTAGGATTAAAAAGCCTCCACTAATAGCCTTTTTTGTCCCACCAGCTCCGTCTGTATTAATGTCTTTGTAGATTAGGCACAGCGAGGCTGCACACTGGGGGTCACCGCTAGAAGCAGGTACTGAGCGCAGATTTTCGCCACCACATGCTACCGGTCAACAGCTGGCATCCCAGCGCTCTGCTCGCCCCGCTGATGAGATGAAGTCGCTCCGTTTATCCCATCGACTCACTCAACCCTGACCGGGAAACCTCAGGAAGCGTTTCTGCTCCAGCCAAGGCGCATTCGACAGGGAACGAAGCCTCTGTGTCGACGAACCTCATCCACCCCGAAGGTGAAGATTCTTCGGAGGAGAAAACGAGGAGAGGAAATGGATGGAGGAGAACAAGTGATCGCAGACTAAGAACAAACAATGAAAAGGGCCGTCGCTGTCATTCTCCCCTTTGCTGCCCCCCGGCATGGTGTTTCAAAAATGTTGTATTGAAACCAAACAGGGATCCCTAATTGTACATTTCAAATGCAAAGCCTGCCCACAGGGGCGTTTGGCAGGACGGCGTGTAAAAGGATTTATATGTGTCTGCTCCAAAAAGAAGCCAACGCATGTACATGCCAAACTGCATGCCTCCTCCAAGTAGGATGGAGAGGCAGAAAGAGCAGTCAGACGGTCTCCTAGCAAAGGAAAAGAACTGACTCGATAGAAGAGGGGCTGCTTTCAAATAATAAAAATGGACCAAGACGTACCCCAGCTCAGTATCTCAGGAAAAACACGGCACAGGTCACGAGTCCGTGAACATAATTATCCACAGAATAAGAAATGCAGCTATTGCTAAAAATGGATTCTTGGACCGAACCAGAGCTCATGTATCATCCCTTTTTCACCGAAGAGAAATGTGTGTGGCAGCGATAGGTTGGCCCGGTGGTCGACCTGCAGGACAAAGGGAACAGAGACCAAATGTAAAACGCTGACCGCTGTGATGAAACAACAACAGAATAGAGAACGACTGAGTGGGAAATAGACAAGAATTGAAGTTTTTTTTTTTTTTTTTAAGGGAAATTATATAAAAAAGAGAAAATATTCAGCCTCATGAGCATCTGCACAACTCCAACAGGGAACGAGCATTTCAAAGCTAAAGGAAGTAGATTAATGTATTCTCTTTGAAGCCTGGAAACTCAGACACTTTCTGCTAAGTTTCTACTTTCAGACGCCGTCTCAAAAGAGCATCATCATGCAGAGTGAAGAAGCAACACTTTGCTCAGCATATATGATGACATCAAGTAACTGGAGGGAGAGAATGGCTCATATGGGCGTTAGAAAGGCTTAAAATATCTTGATGAAACACTTAATAATGTGAGCTGAACCTATGGTAAGCAGTTTCTGCATGAGTCAGAATTACTGAAACCCTTAGGGCCAAAATGGAATGAAGCCATTAAGAAACAGTCCCTGAAAAACAGAGGTCCATGCCTACGCTAGAAAAATAATCTGACGAGGACAAGGTGTCTTTGAATGCACAGAATGTAATTTACTATACTAAATAAGGATATTGGGGGTGGGGTCGAATAAGACTGATAATGAAATATAATGATGAGGAAGATGACAGTGACGTGCGGTCAGGGGCGGCAGGTGAGGCAGTGCTCACCTGTCGTCATGACACACAAAGAAAAAAGAGCATGCACATAAATATTCATATTTTCCACTGATCTGTGTTAAAAATGCATTTGCAGTATGACTCCACATTTCTGACATTTTATTGAGTAAAATGTGTTTTTCCGATCAAATCCCGGGCAGAAACCCCGGGTGAGGCAGGGGCACATGACGCGCGCCCGTTTCTGTTCCTCAGCAAATTGTGTATTGTATATTAATGTAATGTCTTTGTGTTTTATGTATGTGTGAGAGAACTATTCCTGCCGATCGTACAATAAAGTGCAGAGAAAAGTCAGCAGGTGAGGCAGGCAGTACTCCGCCTCAACTCAAGGGGGCGTTAGCAAGCTGGCAGGTGCCTTCTCGCTGCAGTGCTGCTTCAACAGAAACAATCCAAAATCGGCGCTTTTTAAAGCCGCTGTTTTATGCTCTGCCTGATCCGTCACCTTATGAAGGGTTGTTTGTCAAGACTTAGACATTTCTCAAAACTGGATTTTGGCCCAAACAGAAGGTGATAAGTGATGGAAGACCAACGGTAGAGCTCAAAGGTTTGATTCGAACTACGAGGCAAAGTACGGCCACAAATGGGTTTAAGTGTTTTGGTTTTTATTGGAGTAATTAGAAAAAAAACAAAAAAAACCCAAATTAGAATTAGATTATTAGAATTAGAATTATTAGAATTATTCTTTTTTCTTCATTTTATCAAAATTTATCAAAGCACCAGAATTTAAAGTTTACTGTCAAAATTAAATTTGTGCTGCACACATCTTTATACTTTAATTTGTTTACAGTATATATGAATGACCTAAAACACAAGATGGGTGCTTGATCCATATCTGTGAAAGAAAGTATGTTCCTGTGTATGTGTTTGTGTTGGTTTGTGACTGTAATTGAAAGAGGAACGCTGATGGGATGGGAAGTGTTCTCAGTAGTTGCATGCTGTTGGATGAATTTTCAATTCTTACAATCATAAATCGGACTCTTGAAGAGTCTGTGCCTCAGCAACCATGAACCTCACCGCACATCACTGGAAGATGATGTGACGGAGATTATTTGTAGAGAAATAAGGGAAGATATGTTTATATTGTCTGAGTAAGTGTTAGTAAGGACGAGACTTGAACCTGAACGGTGCCACCAGCTAAACTGTCAGGCGTAAAGCCAGTCCAGACCGAGGCTCCAGGCACAACGACGTGCAACAGTTGCCTCCGGAATCGTGGCTTTAGACTGGAGATCAGAACATGGAGCTACGTGGACTCTTTGGTTCCATGACGTCATTTCGCTTTACTGCTCCCAGATGTTCAGTACTGCCGCTGACTGATAAATGGGGCATGTATTCAGCAGAACTGCCAATGAAAGACGTTTTTTTGCACTTCAGGCTAAACGGCAGCAGCCATTAGAAGCTTTAACACCTAATACGTCTCACACCAGTCGTCTTTGTCTGCCAATTCAAAGCATCGACCAGATTTCATCTCTCTCTTCAGGCAGACAGATCCTTTTCTCGTGCTCCGCCGTCTTTTTTCCCGCCGTAACTCTCAGAGCTGATGATGAAGGCAGGCAGTGATTTGCCACTAGCCATGAGATGAGATCATAAGTTGATGACAAATATGATACGTTCCCTTTTTTTCGTGGCCTTTTCACCGTCTCCTCGCAAAGACCCTCCGCGCCATTTCACTGCAACTGGGGTTATTTCACAGTGGCTGAGCGGAGGATGAGGCGGCGGAGCTGCTCATGTGTGAACACCGCTGACAGAACTCACAATTCACGCACTTGTCGAAGCAGCCATAAACAACAGGGAGGATGCTTATAGAGGCAGGAGGCGCAGTACAAGTGAAGTACCACTGTTGGTGGTTTTCGGGTGGTGGGGGGTGGAGCAGGGGCCCAGTCAGGAGTGTCCCAGCCGGGCTTTATGTTGATTCATTACTCTATTAGAGCCTGTGACAGAGATAAGGACCAGCATGTTTCAAAGTGATAGCTGACCTCTGCGTTTTACCCATCCTGGTGGCGGCGCCCCCGTTTGTCAAACATACGTGCTCACTAACTCAGTAGGACACACACGGACCATATACAGTACCTCCTTCCTTTGGGTGAAATCCAGCCGCACAAAATCCAAATCCAAATCCCAAACCAACAAGTTTTCACATTCTGGATATGAACGTTTGCACCGTTCCAGCTCGTATTGTCTCACTCCACGATATCGATGCTTTAGTGTCACAGACATTCAAAATAAAAACCCTTCATTTCTCTAGTAACTGCAGCAACTAGTAATAATATGTGATTTTTATTCCCAACAATAAATGTATTATTCATTTTAAATGCTGCTTCTATGTCATTATATTGCAAAGTCACATACAATGTTACTATGTTTTGAGCGTTAAAGACATGTGCGGCGTGCATTATCAGATATATCCCGGTCCATCTTCAGCATCCCTGAGGAGCCTATCTCCTCAAAACAGCCGAGCTCTATCAGCTAAAAAACACATTTCATAACACAACAACTGAAGCAGGATCATTAACAGAGCACGACCTCACCAGAACATGCATCGATTGATCCCTCATCCATCTCAGTCCTCTGCCTCAGCACAGCTCCTGGCTCATAGGATGGTTCCAGCAGCCAGACGAGGCCACGAAGGCTCTGACACCCACTGGTTCTCCTCCAGTCTCCTCACCCTGGATTATCCTGCACCTGATTATTTCCCCTGCCAATGAGTCTGACACTCAATTATCAAACTTAAAGTGTCACTGGTGAGACGATGTAACCTGTATTTTACCCAGAGCTGTCGTGTTGATGTCACAGCCCCGATCAGATATGAGTGGTGTTATCTGACAGTCACCTTATGGAAATCAGTGTCACAGCTCCTGTAGATTTCTTCTCCACGGTCCCTGGAAACTGCTCTGTGGCGACACTGACATCACTCAGAGCAGCTGTCAATCATGTTCCTTTTTTTTAATCCAACTCAGACATGATCAGTGGGATTTAAGACTAAAATATCTTCAGGAAACATTTAGCTGACGTGTGCATCAAGGTTTTGTTTACCCATGTTTGCATGTTGTACTTGGTAACTGTATAACTGACCACAAGGGGGCGATTGAGATTTTTCAACTTCCTTTTCTTGGCCAGCAGTTGATAATAATTCCTTGTACGACCTTGTGTGACCACTGTTGCCCCCCCCCACACACACACACACACACCAACACCAAAATTGCATCACCATCTCTGCCAGCCCAAACCTTCCCCTCTCTGCTCTCACGTCCACCCACTGTGTCTGCGGTGGGCACAGTTAAAACCTGACGTTATTATTAGTGCCAGAGTGTGTGAGAGCTTTTAGCAAACATTCATACACAGTTGGAATGAATCATCAGAATGATGTGCATTTGCTTTCTTGCCAAAAGTTACAGAAGAATCAATGAAACTCTTTGTGTGTGTTCGAGCAGGACCGGATGTTATGATCTGGTTTGGTATGAAAAGCAGTAAAAACTAATTAGAAACAACTGCTGGATGCAGCATATTCCTCGGCTCTGTTCGTTCCGTTCAGTTCGCCATGAATCCTGCAGATAAGCTCCACAACTGTACAGGAAAGCACTGGAAAATATTTGTGGTGCCAGTAATTCTGGTTCCATCTCTGCGGGAAAGGACACGGGATGCTCTTTGTTTGTTAGCAGCATGTCCTTGTCCGTTTTAATTTGGATCTCAATCATGTTAGCTTCACAAATGCTCTCTGTTCATGATTAAATCATGAGATCCAAAGGACGTGTGTCGCCTCCCCCACCCCCGCTATCACCTCCAGCCCGTTTGTACGCCGTGGCTGGACTGCAGTCTGTATGACAACATCTATCTGTCAGTGACACTCCGACAGCTCTGGCTGTCTCCCCTCTCTCCTGGCTATGACACACGTAGTTGGGGATGTGTCTGGGTATGACTGAGTTGGATTTACACATGAATTGAAAATGTGTCCCTTCCTTTGCTACAGACTGAAATCTGATTCCTTTCTCAGGCGCCCCTGTATCAGCTCCATCTGTTAGTATTCTGACGCTGTATATTGACTGTAAATGCAGCGCTGTGACTATCTGCAGGTGTCGGCTGCATCACAACATTTGATTGGATCTGCTCGGAAACAGGCTTTTCCATACGACGCCTCACCGCTAACCGCATCAGCGGCTACCAGCTAACGTCAGAGTTTCCAATTATTAAGGATGATGATGTTACCAGGATAATGTGAAACTGAGTGGAACACAATTGAGTTTACGTCTTGGCGAGATGTCCTCTGTCATAACCCGGCCGACCCCCCCAAGAGGCTGGAATCTGAGCGAAGGCAAAGATATTCAGACGTGTCCCTGCCCGCTCTTCAGGCGCCGCCACAGGATATTGCAACTGCGCTCTTTAAGGGAAGCAATAACAGCTCACATTTCATCTGAGACCGCGTGCTTTGAAAGGCGTGGGGCTTGGAGATAAACAACCTTCGCCTCCTCCAGCTGACAGCGAGAGGAGGACGAGGGCAGAACAACCCGGAGAAAACTGGCTTTTGGAGAGAATGTAGATCAAAGGAAAATCAGACGGGTAAACTCGCGGTTCCAACAGGTAGATAAAAGTGCATTATTTGCCGTGTCATGTGGCATTTCTTCTGAGAACTCCCCAATAGGTTGGATTGACCGTGATGGAATGCACAGAAATGAGAAATTATTCAAATGTGGAAGGGTTTTCTGGTTGCTATGCAAATGTTGGACCGTCTGCGTTTGAACGAGTTGCCATGGATGTATTTAATTATTTATATTTCTTCTTCTTAGAAGTGTGAAATAAAATAAAAATCAGTACGGAAATGTGTAATCTTTATTTACTCCAGCACAGCAGGACTGTTTCGTGCTCACACGTGTTCTTGCTGACTTTGAAGCTCCAATTCTGTTTATGTGTTTTCACGCGTTTCTCATTCATATTTACCCCAGTGTGTGTGTGTGTGTGTGTGTGTGTACTCCCTGATCACGGCAGCATTTAATGATGACTTGAATTTTAAATTTAATATGCAGGCCTTTGCCAGGCCGGACAAGTTGAAGTCACCTCTCTAATTGATGCCACATGATATGAATGGACAGAGGCGCACTGCCTCGAACCTGGCAGCCACAGGGAAATCAATCACCACACCAGCATTACTTCCGTTTGACAAATACGCTCTCAGGGGCCAGGTAGCCGAGCTAATGGCCTCCAGTATATTTCTGTCAAAGGCACAACTGCGATTAATTATTCAGTCACCTGTGTTCCATTGCTCCTGTGATACTTGACTGTATTCTAAGTGCTGCAATACGCAGTTTCCCACTCGGGTTTTCCGTCCCTGAAGTTACTTTTGAAACATCCTCCACTGGGGAGCAGAGAGGAACCGGCTGATTTCATCCTGGAGTCTCCAGAGATGGATCAATGTAAACGGGGGAATGAAGGTTTAGTCATTAACGAGGCAGGTTTGGTTTCATCAGCACGCCTGTCAGACCACCAAGGGTTGTTTTTTCCCTGGATGCTAAGTATACTCGGCACTCATGTGTGCATAATGATGTGTAATTAATATGGCATAAGATGGTCACACATTTATTTTCAAAGAGATTTTTGTTTTTTTAATGGGACCATCCACCTCAGTCACAAACAAACAGCACAACGCTGGTAAATCGGCCTGTTAACAAACGGCCACTGGCCACCATGCTCTACCACAGTTAATTCCCCTTTTCTCCAGCCCCCCACAGAGGGGGAGCAGGGTGGTGGGTTGGGAGGAGATGGGCGAAGAGAAAGGAATGCTGCATTTAAGGCAACGTGGGAAAAGTGGGAAGAAGGAACTCTGGACGCTGACATTTGAGGTGACACCCATTTCCTGTCTGAACCTAAAGTTAAAAAAATATCAAAATCCAGGACGGTTCTGAGGGCACCAATGTGACATCAGACGATGCGCAAGCAGAAGAACAGGATGGATTTTATGGTGATTTCTGGCTGGAATCGTTCCAGTTAAAAAAAAGTCACCAAAGTTCACGAGCTGCATGTTCGAAATTGTAAGCATGAAATTCACACACACACACACACACAAAATACTACGGTAACATGGTCACAAATGAATAAACGACAACGTTATGAACTGGATTATCTTAATGGTCATCACGAAGTAAACACCAACAGAGAAATCATTTGATTCAGTCTGAGAGGTTAGTGAGGCCACAATCAGCCCTGAGCTGGGGGCAGTTCTCTGCCCTGGGTTATCCAGCTGGTGGGTTCCTGGGGATTTGTGACACATATCGCTGCAGACACTCAAGGAGCTTAGACACGTTCCGGAGAAAAAGTGAATTTGTGAGATAGGATATTTTACGCACAGCCCATGAATGCAGCACCGACGTCGAACTGGGTCACGTGAGATGCTCCGCTAAGAATCCAGTGACGTGGGAGAGTTCCGTCAGAGGAGCGGAGTCTGACAGGCAGCCTACCCGGCCAGCGGCCGCCTTGCCCGGCTGCGTGTTTCGAGAGGGGTCGGTCCACGGCGGAGCGCAGTGGAAGAAAACCAGGGACAGGCTGCAGAACCACAGCATTTGGTGGGGGGCAGATGATGCCATTTCCTCTGTGCTTTCGGGAATTATGCTCTGATAGTGGATGGACTCCGTGGAAGCAGAGGATATGAATTTCTTCCAGTGTTTGTCTCCATCGCGGTCCCTGCGCTCCGGCGCGCCAGCCCGCCGGGCACCGTGACGGAGCGGCTCTGCGCCCCCCTCCTTCACGGGGAGGACAGGGAGCTTCTCTCACGTTGGTACACTGATTCTGCAAAGAACAGGGCTTGGATGCGGCCAGGAAACGGCATCCAGAGCAGAAGTGGTGAGATCGAAAGGAGCTGTGCGACCAGGGGAGGAGGGAGGAGGAGCTGCTGCTGCAGCAGCAGCAGGAACCAAGAGGAACCAGGAGGAACAAAAAAAAAAACAACAACCCGCAGGTTAGTGGAGCCTGTGGGAGGTGAGGACGAGCGGGGACGCGACACGGCCGAGGTGTGAGAGCATGCACCGGGGTTCACGTTCTCCGCCAGGCGACCACAGCAGCAGCAGCAGCAGCAGCACGAGGAGGAGGTAAAGCAGCTCTCCATCAGTCCTCCACATGCTCATTATTCATTTACCCTTCCCCACCCTCCATCCGCCTTGATGAGCATCCCTCCATCCCTCTGCACTTCCTCTCTATCTGCAGGCACTTTGTGTGTCTCCCTAAATGTTGCAGGGATGCCTCAGGGCGGTGTTCTCGGCAGGTAAAACTCTGCAGGAGGAATTAGTTCCCCTCTTGGCTTCACGGAAAGAAGATATTTATGCATTGGAGTCGAAGGTGCCTTCACATCAGCAGAATGTGGTGTTTGTTTGTGTCAAGTGGAGGAAAGCCCCTTAGACCTGGCAACAGAGGAGGCCAGGGAGTTTCCATTGATCCTGTTCATTTAACAGGACTTTTTTTTCCCTCCTCCAGTCCAGCAGCCTGAGAGCTGTTTGGCAGTGAAAGAGCTGTAAGGACATTAGGAATGAAAAAAGAGCACATCAGCCGGCCGGATGATGAGACTTTAAAAGGGTCTAAATCTCCAAGTACCTCGTAAATTTATTGCTGCCATGTTTGAACTGTCAACCTGGAATGATTGAAGCAAAGACAGTTTTCCCTTTATTAGCAGTGTAACAGACGAACATCTGAATTAAATTGGACGGTAAAAGTTGGCAGCGGCACAAAGAGAAGCAGATACCGTGAGAGGAGGAAAATCACTGTCATATAATATTTACTAGCTGACAGCCGCTCAGAGCTGCCAACGTTTTATTTCCCTCAGGTCTCTTGTATTTTTGACTTTTATCAGCCTCTGAAATCCTTTGTCACAGCCGCTGAAAGGGATGAAATGAATCTATGGCTGCACTTAAAACATATGTCTTTGGCTTGTGTGAGCGAGCCAGGTTGTACCTGGATAGAATCGTCATTTTCTCTGTGTGAGTGAAAGCGGCTGAAAATAAAATGTTATTTTAAAAGTACCTGCCAGTTCAAACGCAGGTCTGGGCCTGTGTGAAGACACGTCGCAACACGGTGAAACACGCCTCCTGTTTTATGACGTGTGAATACAAACATGTTCAAGTTCCACATTGTGTCGCCTTGGACCGCGTTCAGCGGCAATGGTGAGGAGCGATTCCTGGATCGGGCCGGTCAGGTAGCCGCACCCTAAAACTGACTGCATGTTTTTGGATCTTTGTTCCCACATGTCCAATTTCATTTGCCACCAGACATGTCAGAACATCTGAAACATGGAAGCACACCTGACCTGATCGCGTGTTTAAGAGTTTGAGCCCCATAAAAAAAGGGATGTTTCCGTCAGGTAGCTCGGTGTTGCGAGCTGGGAAATTGTCGTACCAGAGACTCACATTTATCGTGTTTTGAGGAAATGATTGTCCAGCCATCAGACCTGAAATAACACCAGTGACGTGTGTCGTCCGTGTGCTGAGAAGCCGCAGAGTGACAGGTCCAAACAGACATTCACCTAACGATTCATTATCATACGAACACGATAACGAACAGCCCTGCCAACGCTGGAGCCGACTCAGGCAGCATGTGAAGACTCATGGTCTCAACAGAGGTGGGTGGGGCTACAGTCACACCCTCCCAGTGGGTGGGGGTGGGGGGATTGTGTGACTTCCAAATAATACACTGTCTTAACCAGTCACTAAACAGACAGACAGTGGTTTATTTGCATCTATTTATTCAAGTCAATCCAGCTCAGACAGATTGAATCTCTCTCTCTCTCTCTCTCTCTCTCTCTCTCTCTCTCTCTCTCTCTCTCTCACTCTCTCTCTCTCTCTCTCTCTCT
>JBBMJM010133643.1:0-12256 GCA_037832705.1 Centriscus cristatus
CCATTTACACAATAAAGAACACTTAAGTGACATATAAAGGACACTTTAGGGTCCTTTACATGAATAAAGAAGCACTCGTCAAAGCAATAAAAATATTTTATTCAAATGGACCTTCAGTCTTTTTCTGTCATTGTACAAATATGCTGTGATGAATCAGCTGCAGGTCCTAGAACCTCTGAGGAAGCAATCAAACTGTAGTCAGGGAACCTCGGAACGACAGACATGGAAATAAATCGTAGCAAAGCAGCATTACTGCTGTAGTTATCAAGAGATTTGTGCTGGGTCTTAATTGTAAGGTAGCTGTTGAGGAACGTTTTTTTTTTTTTCCAGCGGGGATATATTCACCTATAAATGTAATAAAAATATGACCAACATTGATGCATTACTGTTCCTTCGTCCATTCGTGTTTGGCACATCTTTTCCACAGCCAGCAGACAGACGTATAGTTGGTTTTTTTTCATGCTTTCCCAGCGCAGTGTGCGACTAAACACTTGTTTGATCTTCGACATGCTGTCTCCATCCTGCACAGTATGACTCAGCAGCTGTGTGTGTGTGAGGTTTTTTTTCCTATATCACTGTTTACTGTCGTCTGCAGAGCTGACAATGCTGAATCATATACCATTTACGTCTAGTCAGTCCAACAGCGTGCCTGAGTGTTCAGAGACAGAATGGCGTGAGAGATTCTTCACCTCCTGCGTCTCGGTCCGTCGAGGTCTGTCCATATGGTGAATGGAGGCAAACACATTGTGTTTGCTTTAAAACACTGATCCCCGGGCAGAGCGGTAGCCCCCCACATCAAGTATTCAGGGTTAGCGAGCAGAAGTGGAAAGCGGCTCATAGATCTGTGCCTAAGGGCAAGAAACTTTGCGGGGCCAGCGCCGTAAGGAGAGGAGGTTAAGCCAGCCTAAGCTACTACCATCTGCTGGCATTGGCTTAGGGCTTCTGAAAGATCAGAAAGGGAGAGGTACGCAAGTGGAGATGTCTCTTTTTCATCCTTCCTGCTCCCCTTTTAGAAGTCGCTTCCTGATGCTACTGCATTCAGAAGTCATCCTGCAGAGAGAGTGGCTTTGAAAAGGAGAAAGTCAATCTGACGGGACCACAGACGAATACCGATGGATGTCCTTCCACAATGACCACATCACTACAGGAGTACACAGGAGTCCCTGTCCTACACAGTACTGCTTCATTACTCCATGACGCCTCAGTAGTCAGGGATCAGATGTATTCAGACATGGACAGATCGATACTTATAGAAATAGATAGAAATTCAGACATTGTCCCTGTTTTGAGCTCAATTTAAAATCGTAAAGATGCCAATATCTGTCCTTGTTCACATCGACAAGCAGGTAACACCGGGCATCAGGACGAAACACGAAAAGAATTGATAGTTTTTGAGTATGGATACAAAAGTCCGAATAAAAGACAAGACAAATACACCTTAAAGGGCTGAGAGTTAAATCCTGTGACAATATATCAAGGATTAAAGTATAATACTATACACAGCTCTCATTTAGAGTGAATCATCCCAGATTAAGATGGACCCTCGGGGTGGACTGATTAATCCAATAACTTCACTCTCTCGCTTTTTAGCTCGTCCACCAATGCCTAACGTCAGTATTTTAGCATACTTACAACCAGGGCGCTGGTCACACCATACTTGGGTCTCAGACTATGTCGGAGTTGTTTTGGTGTCCTCAGTTGTCACATGCACACCCTTATGACATCACCGATATCATGAACTTTCTTGTCAACGAGACCCCCAATGACTCTTTCTGGTTCATGCTTCCATGGCCAGGAGTCTGGCCACGATCGACCTTTGCAGCCGTATTACTTGACTTGACTGGTGATCTGTGCAGTGTCTTTGGCGTTTTGACTTCATCTTTCCTGGATCACCAGAATGCTCCATCACCTGGTCAGAAGATGCAGTCAGCTCGGCCTTAAATCCAACACATATTATATTCTGTCTAAATTTGGGACGTATTCCAGTTGGGTGATTCATAGAAATCCTGCATCTGTGCAGCAAAAAAGTTGGCCCAGGACGCAGTTCTCAGTCTGTCTTTCTCCTGCATGCGGATCATTAGTTGCAGAGGAACAGTGAGCAGTGCACTGTGGGTAGGAGGTTAGTCGATGGTGGCCTCCGTTGCCCATGAGTTCCTCTTGCTGTTATTTTCCTGCTGTTGTTGTGAACACGAGAGCTTCTTATGCTATTGATTTGGGTGGAGGGTAAAAGAGTGAAAAGATTGATGCACTTGCTGATTCGATGGTGCTTGTCACTTCAACTCAGCCGTACAGTCTTTCAGTGTGTTCATACCGACGTCAACCGCCATCATGCCAGTCTGTACGTGATCTGTTTTTTAATTTTGGTGACGCTGACAGAGATCTGTTTACCTCCCAGGAGATAGAATATGATCATTAACTGCACATAGATACTCTTGAATGCATGTTGAAAATATTTGAAACACAAACCAAAGCAAGAGCTCAATATTAGAATTCTCGCACACGCTATCTTGCAGCAAGGGCTGCAGCTGCGGTAATCTTTATTCACCCTGTGAGGCTCTGATCCTTTGTGCTCTCCGTCCAAACCTTTCGTTTGAAGCTATGTTCAAAGACAAGCTACCTGCTCAGCCCAGCCGGCTTCAGATGAAACTCTGCTGTTGTTCTGGTCAGATCCAGAGTACGTACGGCTGCGGGATCCCTTCAGAGCCGTGAGGGTTTTCCCTCTGGGGAATGGTGACAGATGGGTGGAAGTGGCCCTGAAAGCATCAGGCTGGTACATCGAGTGCTGAGAAGGGTTGGTGGTTTAACAGCTTTTACACTTAAACGCCAAGTTACTGTTTAAAAGTTAACTGTTTTCATACACACACACACACACACACACACACACACACACACACACACACACACACACACACACACACAGTGGGTTAAAAGTGTTTGGCAGCCACCCAGGGGGCAGCTTGGCCCACTCAAAAAGATGAGAGAGGTCTGTGATGTTCATCAAAAGAAACAAAACCCAGGGGAAGTGGTCCAGTGTTTCCAACTCCTCATGTGACTCGGACCTGCGCTAACAAGGCGTGCGTTTTTTGGGCACCGTGCGTCACGTAATGAAGCTCCTTTTGAGAGTTCGTTTCAATTCACACACAAAGTGGTTGTAAAAATCATAATGTAATGTTCCCTCTTGCTCACGAAAACAGTGCTGAAAGATGGATAGTGAGCCAAATAATCCAGTTAACTTTTCATGTGTCTGCAGGCAGATATTCCCCTTTAATGTGTTTATCGTGACTTACGAGCCTCCATTAACATATTATTACCATCACTGTTCTTCCCCTTCCTGCCTAACCGCCACATCCCGTCTTCTAAATCGTCCTTTTTATCCTCTTCATTCACTTCCTTCCTAATTCCGTCAGTCTCTCGGCCCCTTCTCCTCCACGTATCTCCGCTCTCTGCCCCCGCGGCCCGATCCTCCACAACCGGACTCCCACGCACCGCTCGCCATTATTGCTTAATTGTGCCTGTCACTTGCATAATGCGCCGTCCTGGGAGCTCAATCATTTTCACTTTTTTCCCTTCATCTCTCAAATGCTTCTTTTCTACCGGCTTCACTCTCTCGCACTCCTTCTCCAACTCCCGCTGACCTTCCCCATCTCTCTCTCACCTCCATGATGTGTGTGCGGACCAAGTGCACTTGTTCATGCTCGACTGCGTTTCGCCGCCTCCTCAAAGACTCTTCCTGTTCTGACGCTTCATATAGAAATCCTACTGTGAGAAAGACACATGGAGAGTGAGCAGCAGCCAGAAGACAAATGACAGAGCTACATAAAAGCATTATCGTTACTCTTTAAGTTCATGTTTCCAGTATTATTAACAGCTCCAATGGAGCGCTCCGAAACGATGTCAGCACTTTAAACATTACATGAAAGTACAGTCATTTTCAAAGTCGTAAACCTCCATCATCAAGTCCTTCATGAAGAATTCTTGATATCCACATCAACTGACATTTATCGTGTTCTCAACAGTTTGTAGGTTATCATCCGTTTATATCAGCGTGTGTTTTCATCACACTTTGTCAGTGTCAACATCATGTTAAATGCACAAAGACTTTTACACACAAAAGAACCTTCACCCTCAATCTCATTCCCGTCAGTCTGGTTGTATACGTGTATTCTAGTTCTCAATGGATTGCTGTGGTTGCCATGGTGTCCTAGTATCAGCTTCAGTGTAACTGCACAAACATGTGGGGTCCTGGTTGGTAGGATTGGTCTGATTATATAATTTGAGGTGAAATTCAAACTTGAGTCTGTCTCCTATAACTGAACATGTTTTCTTTACCACACTTCAGAACGTCATAGAAATCAACATCAGCGTGGAGGGGTAAACTTGAATCACTCCTGGTCTAAAGACAAATTAGAGTGATATATGATGAGATTTCAGCACAGGGTCAACTACAATACAACATGGAGAAGAAGAACCAAGTAAAACAAAATATGCCGTAATTGCACGTTAATGTTTTCGCAGCATGCATGTTGAAACATAAAATGTGTCCTTAAGTCTTCAGTGTGTCAGACACCTGTAGAGTCTGTGTGGGTCAAAAAATGGGGTCAAAAGCACTTAAAAATGGTTAATATGTAACTGTAAACAGCTGTAAGATGGTAACACACACACAACAGAAGCTCCAAGCTCCAGTAGGTTTGGACGACCTGTCGGTTTCAGGTCTGTTTGTCTGGTTCTGACGGGAAGATTCGAGTTCAACTTCAACCTGAAGTTATTGACTCTAGTCTGGAGTCAGAAAACATCAGTCTGATTCATGCAAATCCCGATTAGTCAGAAAAGAATCACTGTGTTTCACATAATTCCACCGACACACATGCTCCTACTCGTGTGTGTATGTGTGACAGCCAATCAGTCACTGCTGGAACTAAACAGTTCACTTTTTTTTCTTTTTTTGCAGGTTTGGTCAAGCTCGGAGTTCACTGTGTCACATGCCAGAAAGTCGCCATAAAGATCGTCAACCGTGAGAAGCTCAGTGAGTCGGTACTAATGAAGGTACGTTGTTTTTTTTTTCCCTCTTCAGTCTCTGCGGTGGCTTTCTGAGTTCAGGCTGAGTCCGTTTGGTTTCCACTCTGCTGCCAGCTTCAAGGCGACACAGATTTGGACCCTTCTCCTCTTGTGCTGACACTCCGTGTTATGTTTGTGTGAATTGACACGGTTTGATTCAATGACGTGAAAAATGCTTTGATTTGTAATAAATCCCCCTGACAGCACATTGTTGAAACGCACACAGTCGGTGAGTTTGTCTAAGTATCTGTCCATTAGGCTCGACCACAACTCGAACAGACAGCACCGAAGTGTCTGTGCCCCCCCGGTCGTATCAATCCTACAAATACAATTTATTTAACTAATTAGAACTTATTCCTCAATGACATGCAGCTGTGTTCCTGTCCGATGTGATAGTGAAGCAGGATAAGAACAACAACATCCCAGCACCCGCGTCGTGTAGAGTCTGTGAACTGCTGAGCACAATTCAAGTAAACACATGTAATAAGGATAAAGGTGAATGATCAATATTCTATCTTTTTTTCCTCCTTCCTTTCCATTTGCCAAAGCTCTTGCAATCACAATTTCAAGCAGAGATGATAAACTGGTGAAGACATCTCAGAAAACTCACGGTAATGAAAAGATCATTTTGAATAGGTTTGGACCAATCAGCTGCGAGCCGGTGACGTGGGTGACCTCGTGGGGCGTAATGCTCTGTGACTGTGACGTAGCCAGGCACAACCAACCTGGCTGACGTTTGGATGCAGGACAAGCAGGATGAGAGGTCCTATTTAAGGTCACAAACCGTTGCTGTGGAAACGACTGGTTTACTTGAGGTCACAAGAACCGTCTCAGCCCAGAGCCTCCGTGTGAACCGGACTGTTGCAAGACATTGCCTTACATTGGAGCCTTCTGTTGTAAGTGGGTGCACATAGTTGCACGTTTAAAATGCCTAGAATCTTTGGACAACTTTGCATTTGCACAACGTTGGTCCGCAGCACAGTATATCCACAACATGCAGAATAAAGGTTTGACGAGGCTGTCGTGTATCAGACTGCAGAATCGCTGTCTGATCACAACATTTCTGTCTTAATTCTTCCCTGCACGTCCATCTTTTGAAGAACGTTTTCTTTTTCATATGAAATCTCAAGGCTCCCGCCAAGCAGCCCTTCAAACACTTGCCTGTTGCCAAATTATTCCATCAGGCCTGCTGGTGAAATAGAAGAAAAGAAACCTGAGTTGCGCAGGACGGCAGCAGTGGAAATGTTTTCTGTCCACTCGACGTGTGTGCTGAGCTGTGAAAGCAGCGGCGGGACGGGTTTGCCCACATCGCAGGTTGTTTGCAAATGGAAAATGCAACACGTCGCTGGCTGTTGTCATTAAACCTCTGATGAAAAGCTGTGCGCGCTCGGATACCGCTGTTCAACCGACTGCGGGTATCAGTCAGCTTCGTGCTGTGTCAGCTCTACTTCAGTTCGAAATGCAGGCCGATGTTTTCCTGAGGGAAAGTCTGGACATTTCCTGGACATTGCTGCTGCCCGGACTGAAGTATTATTAGTTGTAACACAAGCGTGAACGGTGATACGCGACAGCCGAGACGGAGGTAACTGGATCATGTCCCAACCTCGCTGCGTCAGGCCTGCAGAGGAAAATGAGAGTAACACGTGCAAATTGACATGTTCCTTCTGCTGCGGCTGCAATTCAGCCCCAATTACTGAACTCCAGCATTCACTCCTCTGTCAACCACTGGTCCCCGGTGCGTGTGCGCATTAACATGTCACTGATTCCACTGTTTTTTTTTGTCTTTGTCTGGTGGAAATGCTCCCGTTTACAGTTGAAGTTACGTCTGTAAAGTAACTTTGTGAAACCGTGAGACCACGAGCCGTCCCGGTTTACTTCAAACACGTTTACATACGGAGCTTCCAGGTGTTAGCGGACAGCTGTTCTCGAACCCAGCTGCCGCGTTCCCACGTGTCTGCTTCTTCAGTCACTGTCTGGTGTGTGTGGGGTGCTGGTCCGGCTGGCAGCCTGTCAGCGATCCACTGAGCTGCAGGGGTCAGCCTGGAAAATGTCACCTTTTTAATATGCTAATGTCTCAGGTCCCTATGGTGCCATTAGGGAGGAATGTAACCGTCCTCGACAGGTGTGTGCGTGTGTGTGTGTGTGTGTGTGTGTGTGTGATATTATTATACTGTATTAGTTAAATCTACGTGCACCCAATCATGTTTTAAGTCGCTGTATGCATATACATACACACGTGCCCACATTGTACGTGTGCGCAAAGTTGGCGAGAATGCACATATGTCAGAAAGACATCGGCGTGCACGGACACACGTCCCTCCCCTGATTGGCTGTGAAAGTCCGAGGTCTGCAGAAATGAGGAAACGGGTCAAATGAATTGACTGTCTCTGTGAGGCGGAGCGGTCCTCGGCTGCGTGTGGTGAACTTCATATCACTAACTCTTCAGTCCCCGTAGGCTGCGACACGGCGGACCAGGAAGACGTCGAATTGTCATGGATAATGAATTCCTTGGACGAACTTCATGTCAGTTTCTTACAAGAGAATGAGCCTCGACTTCTTCAAGGAGCAAGTGGCAGGGGCAGTCTCCTCCGACTGTCAGTGGCGCTCGTATGAATAGTAATAAGCACCTGTCAGGTTCCAACTGACAACCGAACTACTCCGTGCACATGCAAACGGCAAACAGCGGCCAAAGAAAATGGCGTACGGCCATCAGATGTAACGTGAGACCCAGAAGCCGCGCTCGTGTCAGCCTGTGGGTGTGTCTCTCCAGGGAATAGTCCTTGTTTCGGAAACACTTCCAGTTCCATGTGTCTGTGCAGCGGGGCCGCGGGGCTCAGAGAGAACGTGTTGGAGACGATCGTACATGTCATGGGACCCTGCTGAGACACTGACACACAGATGCCTTTTGTCTCTGCTCGGCACTGGCAGTCAGGCATGCACTGCTTTTGGCTTTGGTTTTTCTCGAACCGAAGAGATTACAACATGTTTCCATGTGTGATCATACCGGATGGGAGGATGACTGAATGTAGGAGAAGGCAGTGCCAATCAGATCTCTTCATAAAACACATTATTGTTCATCCACGATTACAAATTACTGGTTAATATGTTATCATTTATAATTATATCTTTTTATTTTATAATGTATAACTCCTAGAGGTCTTCTTTTTTTTAAAGAAAGGATTAATGGGATACATTGTGCAATGTTTGAAAATGTTCAGAAAGTGTTTGTGTGGAGCAAACAGAATAATTCACACACGTGGAATCTATATTCCACATATTTTTTGATTAGTTTAATAAGACTTAAACAATTAAATAAATATACAAAGAGATAATAACAAATTCATTCGTTCTGCTGTTAAAGCAGCTGCTTCAAGGCAGAGTGACATGTCTTAAACCACAACTAGATGAGATAAGATCAAACCTGGCCATATTCTCCTTAAAAAAATTAAAAATGAGATCTATTTGTGCAGCATAGTCTGGCATAAACTAAGTAACTTCAAACCCATGTGAGGGTTTTACTCAGCCGGAGAACCGTTGTGCTGTTTTGCTGTTTGTGTTTAATATCTGATTTCTATTATTTTACGCCTGTTATTTGATGTCGGATACAAATGAATGGTGATGAAATGTCCAGATATTCTGTCCGAATAGCAGTGCATTAAAAACACCTGGGCGTTCTGGTTGAAAGCGTTCTCTGATACGCTGGTGCTGATGACATCGCAACGGAGCAAATTCACTTAAAGTCGAGCTGCACTGCAGTCGGCTAAGACCCGACAAGCTTTTCATGAGCGCTTTCACGATATCATACGGGCCATCACTGAAGTCTCGGGGCAGGATAAATAGCTGCTAGCTGCCAGCACCAACTAGCTGAGCGTGAATGGAGTATCTTAAGCATGCAGCAGCGGGCTGGTGCTGTTGATGCCCGCTCTGCTCCTTCTTCTGAGCCAGCGAGCTGGTGGCGGTGGCTGCTGCTGACGGGATATTGGCGACTAATTAGCCAGAGCGACGCGCTCTCCTTCTGCAGCAACACAACTTCAAAGTCTTTCCACTGTCCCCGAGCCCAGAGAGAGAAAGCAAGAGGAGTGGAGGATGAAGGGAGATAGAGGGAAGGGAAGGGGGGGAGGGGGGGAGGGGTGCGGAGGGAGGGTTAGAGAGGATGCTGAACACGAAGTTTGAACACACTTGGTGGAGGCAGATGCAAACGACATGCTGTCCTTCATCAGCTTGTTTTTAAGTGCAAAGCAACTTCTTTAACCGATTCTGCTTCACGCCAGTCATGTATTTTCAGATGCAAACGTGCAGGAGAATGACACAGAGGCTGTAAATGGAGGGGGCTGCGGTATCATTTCCCCCGGAGCAAACGACTGGAGTAACAAAAGACATGTTGAAACGGAAAAGGGTCGACCGCTGCGTTACTTAAGACAACCTGGAATACTTGTTGTCTCGGTCAATACCGGTTTCTTTCTCTTCTCTCATCCAGATGACTGTGTTTTGCTCTGGAAATAAACCAAATCTATAGTTGTCTATGTCGTTCTGTCGTAGCCTTTAACCCATAGAGGTCAAAGGGTATCCTCCAGATTTCTCTGAATCAAGTTGTTAAGGAACTTGCGAAGGCCACGATACCCAAGTGTTTCATACTCGTAATGTTTCTGGAACATAGATGTTCAAATTCATATTACTCGTCAAGCTTGTGTGACAATCCCCTCTTGGGCTAGCGATGCGTACACAGAGATGAAGGACATGACTCACAGATAGTTTGCCCTTCGACGTGGCCCTCGAATTCCAGCTGTGAAAACCGCAGTGGATATTTGACGCAGAAGGTAGGCGTTATCTCAGCCGAAATATAACAAAGGTGTTAATAGAGACACGGCGGTGCATCTAAAAAATGACAAAAGCAGCGGACAAAGCTTGGTGATGAAGGTTCAGCGCGAGCCAGCAGAGCGCCGACGCAGATCAATCACACGTGTTTAATCTTTTTATGCCGACACTCTGGTGGCTTCACTGCTGCCGTCTTTGTCCGCCACCTCAACTCTTCCCTCCTAATGATCATAGATTGGCCATCGTCTCCGTCTCTGCTGAGCCGCAGGAGGGGGGCGTATAGAAATGCCTCCAGCGTGCACGCATCCTTTGCAACTTTATGTGGTGTGTTTGTATGTGTGTGTGTGTGTGTGTGTGCGCGCTGCAGAGCGAACGCACCGTGAAATAAATGGGTTTCATATGTTGTGTTCCTTCAGGTTGATCCATCAGGATGCTGTTTAGCCAGAAGCCAGGGTTTAGCACGCCGTTTAATCTCAACAGGCGGCGCGCTCAGAAGGACCGTCGACTCTGCTGCCGGTGTTTACACCCAAACTCTGAATAAATGAACGTGTGTTCCTCTCATAGGTTCAATCAAACATGAGCAGCTTGTTGTTCATTCGGTTTATAAGTCCTACTACTCTTTCACGTTCCCTCTGAGTTTCTTTCTCTGTGCCTTGTTCCTTCACAGGACTCTGTAAAGCGACATAATGAAATGATTTATCGTCGACCTGTAACGCCTCACAAAGCCCTTTTTCCCCTCGGAGTCAATATGGAGGTCACTTGGCATTGAGCATCCTATTTTTGCTCTCGAATCGCCTTTCTTAAATCAATAACCGCTGCTTCCTTATTCTTCATCGAGTGTTTCCACGAGGCTGAGGTGAAACAGGGAAATGGGGAATAGATTTTACCCACAGGGCACAAGATGGGCGAGCATTGCTCCGTCCCACATTGTGTCTCTGTCCCACATTGTGTCAGCACCATCGACAGTGGCCAGCGAACATGGAGGTTTACATGGTTCTGACTCATTCTGGGACATGAAAAACTCATCAGACTGAAGCGCTGATGTTTTTACCGACCTCTTGCTGTGTAGTATTGAGATCCGATCGTGATGGAGTGCCCGCATGCTACCGAAATGGAGATCGGACCGCAAGTCGGAACAGCATCCCCCATTGAACACAACGGGAGACAGTCAGGCGTCTAAACCGATGGCATGTGTTCTTCCTCCTCAAAGGAAACATCTGCTGTGTTGTCAGATAGATGAAAAAGCGTCTCTCTCTGTTGTTACCCCCGTTCTTCTACCCTTAAGTGGAGTGATGCTTTCATGGGGAAGGTTCCCCTTCAAAGTTTCTTCTTTGTCTGTTTCTTCTTTGTTTTGCTTTGGGATTTCATCTTAATATTACTTGTGGGCCCACTAAAGTGTATTTTTGTGGCTCTTCCCCCATTCGAGTCCTCTGATAAAACTTGATCTCCCTTGTTTAAGAAAGTAAGGAAGGGTAATGGAATCTGTTCTTCAACTTCCCCAGAGTGAAACATGTCAGCAGCTCTTACTTTGTTTCCCCTTCAAACCCACTTGTCATCTTCGTTTGCTTTCTGTTCCTCTGCATCTAAACGTGTTACCCTGATGTGACTGTTCCTTTTGGCCCGTAAAGACGTACATCGCAGACGTTTCACACACTTCATGCCCTTGAAGTGTAACTTAGGTACATTTACCGACCGTTTACATCATCACCAAAATAAATTCTGCCTCTTTACAGTCCTACGTGTACGATGACTTCAATTGTTGCGTGTGCAGAGTGTGTCTCCGTCACGTCGAGGTGATTTCCTGCAGTGTTCTGTGTGGGATGTTCCATTTGACCGGTTGGACCCAGTGATCTGCTGCGATGATGGACTGTCTGACCAACTATCGACCAGGCCCACGTGTCACTGAATAGGCCGCCTATTCATAGATCATTAGTGCAGCGAGTAAATGACTGTCAGCTCACCGGCAGCGTCTGCTGGGATGAGTCCAGCGACCCCGTGCCCACCCCACTGCTCACGTCCTGTGTTCCTGTCTTCACATCTTATTAACAACAGCACGAGTCGTCCCCTTGTTTACTGGTGTTTCACAGTCAGGTCCCGTTTCCTTCTGGTTGCAGCCAGATCACAATTATGGCCCAGACAATGAATATTGCATTTTTGTTGAACTTCATTTATTGTGCGTAATAGAATATTTTAATAGTAAACCAGCCTGAATAATTTATATTACTGTTATTTGAATGTTTGGCTGAGTAAATAATGTGAAGAAGTGTTTTATAGAAGAATAATCTCCAGAAATCCCCAAAGGATACTTTTTTTTTTACACACACACACACACACACACACACACACACACACACACACACACACACACACACACACACACACACAC
>JBBMJM010133682.1:0-12253 GCA_037832705.1 Centriscus cristatus
TAAATGAAATAATTATATATATATATATATATATATATATATATATATATATATATATATATACACACGTTGGCATAATAACAATATATATTTTGACCATTTGAATCCATGCGTGCTTTTAATATCAACATTTTAAAAATTGGTCTCTGAACTCATGAATGTATATGCATATTGTTTTTGATTGTTATTGATTCCCAATGGGTGAGAAGCCGGTGACGGAGTCTCCACTCGTCAGGACAAGTTATTGATTAGATGTGGAGGAGCAACAGGGGTGTGTAAGGGGTCAGGCGTGTGAGTGAAAAGAGTTGGAATGTGGCCCATTGGACAGGCGAGCGCCGCCGTGGTCCCTGACACCAGTAATTACCAGCTGAAATGCAGTCAAGTCATCCTCGTTTTGCTCATATGATGGAATGGAATCACATCAGACGGCAACATGCCACTAAACTGTTCCTGACTGGGAAAAAAAAAGCAGTGAATGGAGACAGTTGTTGTCGCAACAGCATATGTTCCTTGTTCTTGAAAGCTGCTCAAGTCTTCTTTGAACAACTGCCTAAATGATTCCCTTTGCTGATAAACCTCTGTAACCTTCCTACAACTGTACTTAGAGGACACGGTACACTCAGAGGTGGGTGAGACAGATGACATTTTGAACCCCCGCAAGGACTGAATCATTACAAGCACCTCCCCACTGGAAGTGTGTTGGGATCAGCAATATTTCACGTTGACAGAAGGACCTGACAGCAGGGGTTCACGTGCAGGCTCAACTCCTCCGTTTTATTTCTGTCGGTGTGTCTTTTCGTTACCCCTCCTATAAGTGGTCCAGATGGGATCAAAAGCCGATCAAATTGAGAAAGTGTGCTTTTACTTCACTCTGAAGATGCACAGAAAGCAGAGGGTGTGATTAAAAATCCCAAACTGCGCAGATTTGCCTGACACTCTTCTTCTTTATGTCTCGAATCAGCAGCTGAATGTAAATGCGTCTTTGGCTCCAGCTGAGTGATATGAACACCAAAGTGTTTTTAAATGCCCGCAGAGTGCCCCCTCTGTCTTTCTCCCCCTCTGTTCTTTTCTTTCCTTTGACTTTGTTGCTGTTGTATATGCAGAAGATGTCCCATTAGGCGGCAGACTCTTGGCTTCTATTAGATAATACCTTATCGCACAGCAGTGCACTTGTACCTTTTACATCTTACACAGAGGCCAACTCATCTCACTTGATTGTTCTTATTTTGGCTCAAGTTTTTTTCCACTGACATCTGAGCCCCCCTGTCCTCTGAATGAAGATCTCTTTTTACCCAAGAAAGGAAATCAGAAGTGGCACCAGTGAATGAATGCAGGGCATTTAGATGGCCAAACTTTTGCATGTCTCTCTTGTGTTTCCAAAAAGGCCAGAATCTGCCCTTAACTCATCATTCACTCTCCAGAATTGATTCCATGATCTCCAACCATGAGCGGTGACTAATACCATTGTCGTGGATCAATTAGGTTGATTGGCTTAGGCCCTGTCTCAGCCGGCCCGGAGGGGGGGGGGCAGTCTCGGACAAGTTGTCCAATTAAGTAAGCACAAGCTCTTGCCAATAATGGTTGAATAATGGGCCTTAGAGGGTGTGTGATTCATCTCTAATCTTACGCACCAGGGAGACAGATACTGAATGTGTAAGAGCCACAGATTTCTCTTTTGAGATCACAATCAATATCGCCCCTGCTGCTTGGACAATGGCCTCAATGAGGGATCAGACTGTAGTCTGTTGGCATTCTGGGTTGATGCCGATAGTTTATATCAGAACCTTGCTGAGAGTAAAAATGTCAACATCTGTTTGTTAGAAAGAGTGTATACAATTTGAGTTGGCTACATATGTGCGAAGACATTTTCCTTGGTAGGTCAATGAACTTGCATTGGAGGCATGATGTAATTTGCCAAATTGGATATCCGTGTCTGTAAATGTATCCCTCATTGTATTTTTTCCCCCCTCTTTTTCCCACCTTCGTCCCTGACTCATGAATAATAGCCAATAAGTAGTTGACAGGCCTTAATTTCCTCTCACATCACATCCAACACACATCTCCCGCCCCACTCTTTTCATTGTCTATTCAGCCTTTTGTTAAAGTGTCGAATACTGGCAGGTTGGTTAATGTCACATGTAAAGCGCTGTTATTTAACATGTCAGGGTGTAATGCCATGTGTTTAATCTTTTCCCGTCCACCTGATCATCCCCCCAACGTGTCAGTTTAAAACAAGTATCACACCATCCTTGCATCGCTTTCAAATCTCCCTTTTTAACATAGTTCCCCTGCATCCTATCCTGATGCTGCTCATCATTTGTAACTTGACTGCATGTAGCTCGACTTCTATTCCACCGGTCTCACAGTTTTGACTCCATCTCCCTGTCTCCACTGTTATCATAACATGCACTGTTTGTCTTCCTCACTCTTGCTGGCTCTCCCCTCCCAGATGGCTGTCTCTGCCCAACTGTGCACACAACACATGGGGGTCAGCAATGAAATGCATGACTTAAACACTTGTAAGTGTATGCAAGCACAACCGTTCCCCTGCCGCACATATTCCCTTGCTGAAACCAAGGCTGTCACTCTCAAAGATCTAGGTAATGTGGTCCTCAGTACAGCTTTTCCCTGATAGCTTTGACTCTACCATACTCTCTCTCCTTGTCCACCCTCCTTCTGGAACCTTGTATAATCCTTCTATCAAACCAGGGTTCTTGTGTCTCTGCTAAAGTGGCTGCCAGCAGATAACTGTTTCAAATATACTCCGCAGATTTAGTGAAGATTTACCACTCAAATGCAGGAGCGAAACAGGCGACCAGGAGACACGTGCAGATATGTTTGAACATCAGTTTTGCTGACCATAATACCAGGCAGTTACCAGTGGGGCATTATGGACGGAAAAGCAATTTGCTGCAGCGAGGCTCAATGGTGTCATGAATCAAGCCACTGTGGACGATGCAGAGGCAGTTAAGAGGCTGGTGCACACTGCCTGGAGATTTCACTGAACGCTGGTGAGCTACAAAGAAGTGTCACTCTTCCACATCAAATCAATGCAGGTAATAGTGATTTCTCTCTTTGGTACATAGGCCAAAGAAAGTGTTTGGGTTTGAAATGAACTTTTGACAGGAAATGTGAAACAACAAGACTTGAGTACTACCTGCGTGTCGGTGCTGCTCCAACGGCTAATACGTTTGACGACAATAATAACATTGGCACAAATGCTGCTAATAGCGATCAGCGCACTAATGAGAACACTACCTGGGAGGCTATTTGCTTAAGCTGTTTTGCTGGCTTACCCTTTGGGACCAGAGGAGGAGGCTGTGATATCAGCGATCCCCAGGTGCTTGCCGGAATGGAGAAAGGTCCTCATCTATCCTGGCTAACTGCTAATACACATCGCTAATTACAAGCAGGGGAAATGCGGTAGCTGCAAGAGTGCCTCATGGGGCTTGGACAAGCACCCTGGATGTTCTCCTGTTGCTACAACCAGTCACCCTTTTCCTCCCTGGAGCGTCATAGTTTAAAACTTTGGTCCCTAAAAAGCTACTTAGCAGTCCTCATGCGAGGTCACCTGAAAACACACAGGGGTGAATGAGCAGGGGAGGGCATGCTTGAAAACTCGACTGTGGCAACTGAAAAGTGAAATATTGGTCTGAACAGTGGCTGCATTGTGTGACCAATGAAGCGGGAGAAAGACACAGTGGGGAAAAAGGGACAGCAAAGAGCTCTTTTGCTTTTCTATGTCCAGGCTATTTGTGTGCCATATTTTCTGTCTCCTAACAAATGTGTGAGGGAGGCAAGGGGGTGGCGGATTACAACGTTTTGGGACCACCTTTATAATGCTAAATCCCATTTCTAATCTGCCTCTATTGATTGGCCATCACAAGTATCAACTTACAAAACCGAGGATTGTGGGGGAGTCAGCAATTCGAGTGGGAGGACAAGGCAACACTAGACGTTCCCAAATGGGCAACACTGGATAAAACCAAAGCCAGCTTCACTGAGCCTGCGCAGAAAGAGAACACAAAGCCACAACTAATGCTCTCTGTCTCATCTGCGGGCTCCACTCGCCACAGGGAGAACACAGCTACCAGAGCAAGACAACTAAAAAAGGCTAGAAATGAGCCGTCCTCCCTCTGTTTTGGCTTGGATGTGTGGCAGTTGCCCTTTAAGAGCGGGAGTCTGCAGGGTCCAGTTGGAGACCCAATCCCCTGTTTGGTCATTAAAAGCAGTTTCTGGAATGGCATCCATCTGTTGCTCCCTCATTACTGCTGTGAGTGATGGCGGTAATGCTTCTAAATAATGTACTGGCGAGTTGTCATTGTGACCCTTGACTCAGGAAGTGGACACAAGCTGGCTAATGATGTCTGTGAAGTGAGTTCTTGCTTTCCAAATTGGACCCGATGCAGTGGTGGTTGCCGTTGAATCATTAAGATGAAATGACTTGTCCTTTCAGTGGTGCGACTCACCTCGCCACCACTGCCACCACCAGCGTTAGCAGGAAAGGGTCGGCTTAAGTTAGCTTATCACCGCTAAACGTCAATCACTGTCACCAGCTTCTTCCCCCTGGACCTGATTCTTTTCTTCCCTTTATTTGACAGATGGAAAACTCAGATGTGTGAAATGAGTAATAAAGCGTCACTAAAGAGCTAAGCTGTGACTCAGCAAATGGCACATTCACAGAGGATAAAAGCCTTTTCCACAGCAGCCATTTTGATTTCACATCCACACGCACGCACCGACAAGCACATCTCTACAGCTTCAGTGTTGCCTGCCCTTAATTACCTGCTTATTGCGGATTTGCACTTTTGGCCTGACAAGACACCAACAGAAAATATGTGAGCGACTGAGAGTCCTCAGTGTTGTCCATGCACCCCCCCCCACACACACACAAACAACGAGGTGTCAGTGTTTGCTCCAGACAAACACATACACCAATGGCGCTGGCAGCAAACAACTTCATATGCATGCAGGCTATAAATTTGAATATGCAAATAAATGCTGTAAAATCAGAAAACAGACTCGTATGTACGCACACAAACATCTCTCCGAGGTGTGAGGTACACAAGTGTTGAGTGTATTTACCTGGAAGAGAGATGAAAAATTCAGTACACCAGGGACTAATGAGCTCATTCTCTCCGCAGCCCAATCCCTGAAGCCGACCATGCACAAACACACTCACGCACACACTGCCTCCCTCATTCTTTTGCTTCCCCAACACCACTTTCGTCATTTTGCAATTCCTCCTTGTGTGTCTCACTTCTCCTCCTGTTTCGTACACTCCTCCCCGCTTCCTTTTTTCTCTCTCTCCCTGAGGCATATCCCAGCGAGCCTCACTGATCCAGCGGCTGTTTGTTTGGATTGCAGTTGATAGGGCATATGGGCACCTTGGGGCTCAAAGATGGGAGGGCGGGGTTCTGAGATGTGACTCAGTGCAAACACCAGACGTTTTTGTCTGGTCCTAGCGTGGGATAAAGTTCTCTGAGACAAATACAGTCTTTGTCAAAGGTCATGGCTGTTTAATTCAAGCAAACGATTCAATTCTTCACACATTTAACAATGTGTATATGTTTAGTGATAGCAGACATTTTCTGGAATGTGGACAAGGAGACGAGAAGAAATATGCTTGCAGCATTCCAGAGTGATATGTCAGCATATCAGTCCAGGTCCAGAACAATGTTTTAAAAATGAAAAATCCGTGTCAAGCCATGCAGGAACCTGATAAGGGCCTTTCATTGTCGTAGGGAAGTGGGGGAATCTCAAACATGCAGGAGGGTTGTGATGTTGGAAGGGCATCGGGCTTTGGACATGCTGCTTCAACCGATGAGTCATGTTATCGCCTTTCTTTGCTAATTCTGTCATTTGCAGCTGGGGGACCGGTTGTGTGGTTAAATCTCCATACATGGGTCTTTTACAGAGACTTTTTGCAGTTCACAACCCCCACACACATAATGTCTGTTTGAGGATTTCACCCTTCATTTAGGGTTTTATGTGCTCACCCCACTCGGGTTGGGAAGACAACTGGACTGTAGAAAGAGACCGGAAACAGGAAAACATACAGCGGCCAGCAGTGGCTGACAAGCTTTATTTAAAAGTTTCCATTTTTTCTCTGTGAACCGTGACAATGTGTCAACGCTGCGATTTGTCACAGAGAAAACACACAACCGCACATTTGATTCCCATGTCAGGTACACAATAACAGGACACAGTAATCCCATAAAAGGTGTCTTTGTGGCGTGTGAAACCACTGAGCTGTGGTCTAGTTCACTTTGCTGGTAATTATCACTGTGTGCCTGGGAGACAGACAGTGCTGCTCCATTACAAAGCACAGGGAAGACTGAGAAGAGAACCCACCGCTCAGAAAGAAGGCAATGAAGGGGGTATCATTACTGGCCCATTTGTCTGGAAAGGCAGCGACACGAAGGAGTGACGTGTGCAAGACGACTCAACGTTTCAGTGAGAGACCCTTTCCGGAGCCACTTCGGTCCCGCGAGACTCCGTGTCAGCGAGACCGTAAAATGAACCAAACTCAGTTCAGAGAAAAATGTGGTCGACTCTTTTTCAATTTCATTATTCCAACTTTAATAACTTGCCCAATTTGGGGCTATAGCACGGCTTGATTAAAATGGACACTATTTAATAACCCCGTCCCCTTTAAAAGGAACGCACCTTGAAGATGGAATAATTAAAGCAGCAGTGAGATAAGATTCATATCAAGCCGCTCTTACCCACACTCTGCAAATTGGATGTGCTCTAACAAGAGAGTTGAATGAGCCGGCGAGGGGAGAGAGCAACAATAGGGTGCGGGAAAAAGTGAGATGAGCGAGTGGTGGAAGGATTTGATGGACACCCAGCAGCGCTGGGAGACAACTGAGACAGAGTAAATGACGGCTGGTGGACAACCGACTTTTACTATTGATTGGGGCCAATCTGAGGGATTAAACTGGAAACGTTACCACTGCCGACACTTGGGAAAAGTATCTGTTGCCTTGTGAAGGGTAAATGTACCGGAGTGTCTGTGTATGTGTGTGGTGGTGGTGGGGTGTTAGCAGGCTTGACTTTATGTGTCCAGCAGTCCCTCCCCCCCAGGGAAACAGCTATTTATAGGGAGGGACGGACAGCAGTCTCCCTCTCTACTTGCACCATGTAATGAGGAGCGAGAAGTGGGGCAGGACGTTTTCAGTGTCCTCCATGCAGACACACACCTTCACGTACCCAGAGTGTGTACAAGCACCTCTGATTTGTCTTTTAAGAACTCTTCGAGACGAACGCTGATCTTTCCATTTGCATCAACCCTCTTGTAGACATGACCAGCTTTGACATTAAAAGAAAGTCTGCATGAAGACAGAGTTTCTGTGTGTGTGTGTAGGAAAAGGTCGCTGTTTCATCTGCTAACCTGCGTGCCCTCCTGGCCCCACCTACTGAGAGCACCATAGCTCGTTTGGCTGCCAGGGGTGATACGACTTGACATGTATTTACTGAAGCCGTGCGAACACATACAGACAAACACAAATGGCCCACTTTAGCCAACAGCATCCCCTCTGGCCATTTCATGACTCGTACATTTGGACTCTTTTCCTTCCATTACACCCTGACGCCCCTCGTGTCTCCTTTCCATCCCTTGGTGCCTCCATGCTAGTCTAAAGCGATTAGCGTCATACCTTGCTTTGAGGTTAAAACATGGGGGAGGTGTTGTTTTTTCTCCTACTCTACAATGGCTTTCCTCACATTCCCCCGTTGCATTTTCATCAAGATGAATAAAAAGCCAATTAAATAATTCATCAACTGTAGAAGGTTTACATTCATCCACACAGTCCTCATGACCCAACGGACATACGCACATACTACAGCATCACTCATCACGCACCCAGAATACCGAGCTGCCTTCCGCGGCTCCGTCTATATGTGTCAAGGGTCCTTTAGATGTACTTGGAGACGCTGTGCACACTCAAGATTACCATACACAAATCACAAGGACTCGCCGTACGTCAGGTCGCACCTGGTACGAGGATGTGTCTGCACATGCCAATCGAGTGGCCACTTGTAATCAGATCTCACTTTCCCCAGTTCCATATGCACATAAACACACAAATTATCTCTGTTCTCAAAGACCAACTGTTGTTTTTAAGCAGTCTAATCTGACCGGAAATGAAACAAAGATGGAGAGCTACAAACGATACAGACAGGGTTTAGTTCTTGGCGCGTTCCAGTCAAATCAAATCCCCTGACATGATGCTTGCAATCGTAATATATTGCACACAAATGGAATAATACTGAAACTTGCTCAGTTTCAAATTAACACTGCTGAAACCTCATGGTCCTGTGCGCTCCAGACCATTAGCCAATGTGACATAGTTGAATACGGAGCACTCAACAACAACTCGTCATTTTTTACATCCCACTTCATTTTCAGCTCCTATAAATAACTGAATGCATGAACTCGTAAGCATTACATTATTATTGAATGCCAAAGCAAATGTCTTGAGCACATGGAGAGCTTTTTGAAAGGTGGCTGGATCAAGCAGAGCAGAAGACTGAAAGTAGAAATCTGTCCTCAGTGTAGTCAGTCTCAGGCAGACTCCAATCAAGTGATCAGACAGCGCTGACCTTCACAACACAAACCACCGACAGCACTGGAGAAAGTCTTAAACTCCTTCTAATTGAAACTTTCCAACTTGCCGTTGAGTTCACGTTGTCAGACGAGAGAAAGACGGGGATCTGAGGTCTTTATGTGTCCACAACAACCACGCTGGTGTAGGTGGTATTTGTAGGTGCAGGAGTTCTTTGTTTATGCGTGACATGTCTTGGCTGGGAAATGTGTGTCAAGCGAGCAGGTGGGGCAGTCGTCAGTGGAGACAAACACACACCTCGGAGGCACTCGGCCAGATCCTCCCTCTGTCCCCTGTTCCCCTGGACCCTTCTCCCTCCCTGCCCATCTCTGACAGATGATAATTCAGTGGGTAGGAGGTCACGGCCTGACAGAGAAGGGCATCATCAGCTGTGATAACCATCGCTGGACACAGACAGTCAACAACAACAAGAGAACTTTTCAAAGGCAGGTGGGCAGGCCTTAGTGTCATTGGGGGGAGTCTCTGGGCTGAACCTGCAATTTAGATGGAAGGTGGCGGGGCGGGCAGCGGGGCCTTGCTTCCTCAACTCGACTCTGTGTACATGAGACCGAGAGACAAACTAAATACATACAATATATGAGCGCTCAGCTGCTGTCGAGGTCAAAGAGGCTCTCGGTTTCATCCTGCTAATTACGAGGAGTTGATGGGTATTATTGCACCATCTCTAATTGCTGGAATATTCTAGAAGGACAAAAAAAATTCTGTCACTTGCACATCCTCAAAGGAGGGATTATAGTCCCAAACTAGTGTGTGTGAGCGTTGGTGTCACAAATGGGGATAGGCTGTCAGCCGAACTAATTATCCCCATTGAAAAGTGCAAGCTATATTTCTCGGACTTACGTCGAGGGGAATCATTTGTGGCGACCTCATCTCCCAACTCTATGAAAAGAAACATCACATTCATAACATTAACACACACACCCTCCCAATCATTTTGACGGTTAATTCTGGTGTGTTTTTTTTTCCCCTTTAAGAGCTTACTTCTAATGCATATGAGGGTATTACATGGGGGTATCCGTGGCAGCAGCCCACACATCACGCTGACACGTTGGATAAGACGTGTAAGCTCTTGCAGGCCGACGCTGACAGTCAAACGCAAATGAACAATTTGTTGAGCAATCGCCTCCTCACGTTCTTTCACCGCCGTCTTGATATAACACCGTTGTTAGCCTTTAAACTGCTTTTTTTGAGTGGCGCTGCTTGGCCGAAGCTACAATCTGAGTTCAGAGGAAACGCAATGCAGCAAGGTCAGAGCCGGGGCGCCCGGATGATCGATGCTAACGTGATTAGTGACACGCTAGCGTTCAGCCAGAGGCTACGCTAACATTCATGTAGCTGCTAGCCGTGGGCTCTCTTTCCCATTAGAGAGATGCATGGGAACCTGCGAGCAGAGATGTGTGCAGGTTAACGTGCAGCTGCCCATGGACTATAATCCATTTAAGACTGTAAACATGGCAGAGGGAGACATTTACTGTGAGACAGCACTCGGTCCAGCCAGTTTATCACCTCCGGGTGAGGAATGCAGCCGCTGACGGCCTGCGAAATCACACATAATAGTAGTCACATTACGGTCAGGCTTCTCATCAACTGTACTTGAGAAACAATGGGTCTACTATCATGTTTCATTCTCTACACGGGGGTCACATGTTCCCTAACGATCCCGATGCAGTATGGAGTGAACCGCAGTGGAGCAGAGTTCCATGTCTGTGATCATGTCTCTTTTCTCTCACTCTGTCAAAGAGCAAAGGTAAACATATAAGTCAAAGTTATTGATATTAAGGAGGAACAAGTGACAAATCCAATCCTTCCCATGAAAACTGACGTCTAACATCACCACAAAGAGACCGGTGGGTGTTCCGGCCGGTTCCGTGTTCATCCACCGGCCGTATGCGCGGAGCAGAAGGGCACAGATTGTCACGCTGGCAGCCGGCGTTCCAGACTTATTCAAGAAAAGTTGACATTTACGCACGGAGGTTTGGAAGTCATCAGGCTCCCAGCAGTCATTCAATCGCTTTGTGTCCTTCTGCTCTCGTCACAGCATACGGGTGACAGTTGCGATGTGGCCTGTGCAGTGTGTGTGTGTGCGTGCGCGCGCTAGTGGAGGAAATGCAGAGAGACTAAATATCGTGCTTCTTTTCTCGGCATCCTTCCTGCATAATGTCCGCTCTCTCTTCCCATTATGCGAAACCACTCTGCTGTGCCCTGAGACCTTAACTTCCATTATTAAAGAAGGGTTCTTCAGCGGCACATCCTGGAATATCTTCTCATGATTTTCAAACCATTGTCCTCCTGTTTATGTGAAACACCTTTAACTCGCTCACCAACCTATAGTCCTGTTTGCTTTCTGCGTCAAAAGACACAGAGGTCGAGTACAAATATCTGCCCTCTGACAGCCGAGGCTGCCTGAGCGGCTCCGATCGATATTTCCTCTCGTAGCTGCTGCTGCTGAACAGCTGTCTACGTCTACCGATGTTTCCACAGCATGTAAGGAGACATGAGGTGGATGTCCTGTGTGGACTTTCGCCACGCTTGTTTTTCTTGGTTCTCTGTTTCATCACTAGTAAGTTACAAAGGAGGAACACTGATCAGCGTCTGGACGTTTCTGTCGCTCTTGTACCTGCTGTACCGTCGCCCTCTCGTGGATGTCGTCAGCGTAAGCGAGGAAACAAGATGTTTGTGCATTGTAAATCGCTCATGTTGAGTCAATGCAGCGTCTGTAACCAGACATTTGTGTCTTTGTGTCGTCTGAAGGGTGGTGAATGGCCAATAATAGTATAACTTCTTCATATTTTTTTTATAATATCTTGCCTGTTCATGTCATTCAGGTCTATATTTTTTGGGGGGAGCCCTTTGAACGACGTAGCCCAGGGACCTAACCATGTGTTCATCCGGCCCTGGGTGTAAAAGCAGGTGAAAGAGGGTTTCAAGTGAAAACCTTCCACTTCTCGCTGCATCTGTTGCATTATTATTCTATTATTAGCTGCGGTGGAGGCTGCTAACCCCCCCCCCCCCTCCAGCCCCTCGCCGGCTGTCATCAGACGACTGCCTTCTAATTGGATCCAGTGGTGACCACGTCCGTGTTGCACACGCTGCGAACGGCCGTCAACTGCTGAGAAGCAAGTTTTCAATTAAACGCACCTCAATATAGCAGAAGGACCCGTTGTTTGGGGGTGTGGTGGGGGGGGGGGCAGGCGGATTTGTCAGCAAATCATACTGAGGATTTTGCATAAACAGATGATTACAATAAGAGGGAGATGGGGGATGGATGGGTGTGTGTGCGTGGGGGGGGGCTGTTTGCAGAACAAAGAAGGACCCACTCTTCTCTGTCTCTCTGCGCCTCAAACTGTTGGCATCCACTATTTGTTTCTGTTTACATACAGAGGAGGAGAAGATGCAAACAAACTGTGTGTGTGTGTGTGTGTGTGTGCGTGTGTGCGTGTGTGTGTGTGCGCAGAGAGAAAGGAGAGAAGAAAAACAGAGGCAGCTGTAAACACTGCTCTTCCATATCAGGAGACTTGAGTGGAGGAAATGTAGCTCCATCCACTGGACAAGTACACACACACACACACACACACACACACACACACACACACACACACACACACACACACACACACACACAC